>JAXRKP010000103.1:137500-185000 GCA_037039925.1 Doris montereyensis
TACCCGGCTTGAACTTTCGAAGACGACTCTGAAAAGAACACAGACTGTGATTTTTTTGAACATGGAATGTTTGGGCAATTAATGGAAAAGAATTAGAATTAGCTGAAGAAATGGAAAATTCAAAGTAGACATTTTGGCTATTACAGAAACAATGAAAAATGGACAAGGAATAGAAAATTTAGGACCAAATCAATCTTCTCAGGAGTAGATCTCAAAGATAGAGCTAGAGCAGGAGTAGGCCTCCTAATGCATAAAAGGCAAGAAATGCTACTAGAAAGTTGTAAATTTGTAAGCCCACAGCTATTATTAATCCAAAAGGAAGAGAATTAAATTATTAATAGCTTATGGACCAAACGAAGATGCCACCAAAGAAGAAAAAGATATCTTCGAAATTGATTTACAAATAGCTGCAGAGAATCTCAAACCCATATTAGGAATTAATGGTTTTAGGAGATTTAAACGTTAGAGTAGGCAGCAATGTAGAAACATCAGGAGGAGTAATAGGTAAAGAAGGAGAGACAACAACTTTTCCAAATGGAGAGAGACTAATAGATTATTGCCTAAAGAATAACATGAAAATAGCTAACACATTTTTTCCTCATAAAGATATTCACAAATATACAAGAGTAAATGAATACAGATGGGAAAAGTCAATCATAGACTACATAATATTTAGCAACTCCCTTTTTTACAGTGCAATGGATGCTAGAGTAAGCAGAGGAGCTGAAATATTATTGAGATTATTGGCTGAAGAAAACAAACTGAAAAGGAAAGAGAAGAAAGCTACTAAACTCAAAATAGGGGAACTAAAGAAACCAATAGTAAAACAGATATATGTCAATCCAAGATAAAAAGATCTATCAGTAAAAGGCAGAGGGATCTGAAGAAAAGTGGCAAATATACCAAAAAAACACTCCTCAGTTGTACTGAAGAGGTCTGTGGTAAGAACCAAATTAAAGGAGATGGGGAAAAAATAGCGTGGTGGAATGAGAATGTCAAGACTAAAATCAAAGAAAAGAAGGATGCCTGGAAGAAATACTTGCAAACAAAGAGATCAGAGGATAGGATAGATTACGTGGGTAAAAGAACTATCGCCAAAGAGGAAGTTAGGAAAACAAAACAGGAAAGGTGGAAAGAGTTTGGACAGACTCCAAAAAAGCTGTCAAGGAAATCAAAAGCTGTTTGGGGAGCAATGAACAACATGAGAAAGACCAAAGCATGCCCAATACGACAGATTAAGAACGCCAAAGGAGAAATAATGAAAGGAGACAGCGAAATCATGGAAACGTGGAGAAAGTATTTTCAACAATTACATAATCCCTCCAGAACATATGAAACAAGGAGATCAATTATTAAGAGTAACAAGTAATTGAGATGAGACAGCTGAAGATGTAGATATCTCAAACAGCTATAAGAAAAGTGAAATTAGGAAAGGCCCCAGGCGCAGATCAAGTTTATCCAGAAATGATTAAAAACCAAGGAGAGAGACAGACAAACTACTACATGCAATATGTCAACAAGCATGAAAGTCCAAACAGGTACCAAACGACTGGAATAAGGGAATGGTTGTACCAATACACCAGAAAGGATCAACTATGGAATGCTCAAACTATAGAGGGATATCACTACTTAGCGTACCAGGAAAAGTATACGCCAGGATTCTGGAAATGAGACTCAGGAAAAGAGTAGAGGATCAGATTGAAGAACACAAGAGTGGATTTAGACCAGGAAGAAGTGTACAAGATCACATATTTACAATTAAACAAATAATAGAAAAATTCCTGGAGAGAAATATTGACTTGCACCTGTGTTTTATTGACTTAGAAAAGGCATTTGACATTGTGGGAAGGGACGAACTATAGCATTCCTTAAAAGAACACAACATAGAGCAAAATTTAATAAAAGCCATTAAAAGTTTTTACAATAAACCGTCATGTGCAGTGAGAGTAACTGGAAATGTATCTGCAGAATTTGATGTAGATATAGGAGTAAGACAGGGTTGTATCCCAAGTCCTCTTTTGTTTATCACATTTATGGATTCAGTCGCAAAACGTGAATGTAGGTATGTGGAAGCTCAAACCAGTAAATGTATCAATGTTTTCATTGCTGATGATTTAGTTCTGTTTGGAAAATAAGAAAGGGACCTCCAATCAAATATCAACATAATGAATAATGAATTAAATAAAAGAGGAATGAGAATAAATGCAAAGAAAACCAAAACAATGCTAGTAACTAGGGAAGCTAAAACACAAAATCTCAAATTAGGCAGAGAGAATTTAGAACAAGTTCAAAGCTACAATTACTTAGGAGTAATGATTAACTCAGAGGGAAAACTAAGAGAAGAAATCAGCCAGAGAATCCAAAAGGCCAGTGCAATATATAAGCATCTAGGAAAGGTATTTGTAGGTAAACAAGAATTGTCAACAAAAACCAAAATGGCAGTATACAACACAGTTTATTGTCCTGGTATCCTCTATGGCAGTGAAACCTGGACCCTATGCAGTGGGGAATACAGTAGAGTGCAAGCAGCCGAAATGAAATATCTAAGAAGAGTAATAGGGAAAACTAAAAGAGACAAAATCAGAAACACAACAATAAGAGATCAAACCAAAGCGGATATCATAAAAACTAAGATAGAAATGAATCAACTGAGATGGTTTGGGCATGTTAACAGAATGAATGACAATAGAATAGCTAAATCAGTATACAATGCTAAAACTGAAGGTAAAAGACCAAAAGGCAGACCTCGGAGAAAGTGGGAAGAAGATATAAAAGAGGCATTAAAGCAAAGAAATTTAACTTTCACGGAAGGAAGCAGAAAATGTCAGGACAGGGCAGCCTGGAGAAAATCATTTCAGGCATCTAAAACCCATACACCGGAAGGTAGAATAGGAGCTGATAAAGAAAGAAAGAAAGGTTTATTTATTTATGTAAGTTTATGTGCCTATCAGATTTTTAATAGTTCTTTATACAGACAATTTAAACCACTACCTTTGGACTCAGCATATCTAAATTAACTGAAAAAATTGGGGGGGGGGGGGGGGGGTGTTGCTGAGTTCATCATATGGATGCCATGGAAACGCCACTATCGTGGATTTTCTTTACAAAAATAAGTTCAACCTAAATTCATGAAGGCTTTTCACGATTTTTAATACATTTGGTGATAATTTTTCACACACGTTATTTGGTCCACTACCTAGGATCACTAAGAGATTTTTGATACATCCAAGAATTTTGATTTAATGCATTTTTGAAAATGTATACATAGCAACTTTTCCATTGATGACAAATTTCATCACAAAAAAAATGATTACGCAAACATTTGAAACGATTTAAAAACATTCCATTGAGCGGTTTTTAAAATTTTTCTTTTGATACTATATACCAATTTTGGAGAATGAATTGAAAGATAAATCATTTTCAAAAAGTAACTTTTTTCTCTCGCATAAACCTAGTAAGATAATTAATAATACTTTGAAGAGTCATAAAGCCTGGGAGGCTATCAACTATTTTTTATCAACCCTGTTTCAACTACCCTGGCTCCCTCATGTTCATGTTGGGTAGTACCTTTCGTTAACAGGTGTGCAGATTATGTCATATTTTACCGGTTATCTAAGACAATATTAATGGTAATTCGTCAGAAGTGGATTTTTAGGATAGAGTGCATAGTGATGATCAAAATGAGTACCAACTTGCAAAACTCAAGACAAAATTACTGGCTGTTATACTGACCTGTAAAATTTTAAAATAAATCGTTTAAACTTCAAAGAATACATTCTGAGCAAAAAGAAAAACAAGAAACGCATCAATATGTTAATCGAAAATAGGAATCACCTCTGAGAAAAACTCTCTCCTCTCTCACTCTCTCTATCTCCCTCCCCGCTCTCCCCTTCCTCCCTCTTTCTACTCTCTCCTCTCCCTCCCCCTCTCTTTCTCTTCTTTCCTTCCTCCCTTGTTCTCATTGCTATTGTTTTCTCATTCTTCCAGGAAACAGTATGGCAACAAGGTGGACATCTGGAGTCTGGGCATCATGATCATTGAGATGCTGGAAGGGGAGCCGCCATACTTGAACGAGACACCGCTCAAGGCTATCTACCGCATCGCCACCAAGGGTAAACCCGACATCAAAGACCAGCACAAACTCTCAGTGGAGCTCAAAGACTTCATTCATCGGTCTCTAGAGGTGGAGGTCGATACCAGAGCTTCGGCCAACGAACTGTTGAATCACCCATTGCTAAACAAGTCCATGCCTTTGACTACGTTACGCCCCCTTATCGCCGCTGCCAGGCAAGCCCAGGGCAAGTCTTGAGGTGGTCTCCCCTGTTAGATCCTAATGTACCAATTTATTATTTTTATTTTGATTTGTTTTGTTTGTTTATTTTTTTATTATTTTAAATTTGTATTGCTCATCTTTCTCACTTACCTCGGAGGTTTAAAGATACAAAAGAACAAATGTTATCTTTAGTTTGAGACTACTTTTAACGCAAATCGAGATGTATTATATTTTTGTACGAAATTCTATTGTTTTCACTGGGGGGTTTCTTCTGGAGTTGTTTCTCTTCTTAAAATTGTTTTTAAATTTCAGGTGGGCTATTTGCTTTCCGTTTGTTTCAGGGAGTTGTTTTCTGTCATGCTTGCAGTATTACCCCATTGTAGTGGCCAAGGGCATCTCAGGAAAGGGAGATAAAGTAAATTTCTGTAGATATTGAATCGATTCATAATTTATACCGGCCTGAAAAGATTTTAATGCAAACTGGAGTTGAGACATGGTCTAAATTGGGTTGCTGTTAAGCGGGAGCTATTTGTCACTTGGTGAGATGTATTATCTATTTTGCTCAATCGAGAGAGAAAAATTAATCTGTTTCCATGCACCTCAAAGGCTTCTAAATTCTCAAAGGAGTCAAAATAAAGTGGCCTAATTTTTTGGTGATTTCTTTTTGTCTTAGGGAAACTCATAAGTTGCCGTAAAATTTCTGCCAACAGAGATAAAAGAATCTGACGAATACACTAAATCTATTACATGAAATTAAAACAGAAACCGAAACAAAAGAAAGATTCTCAATGCAATAATCTGAATCAAGAGATTTTTCTTCAACTGATAAGAATGCTTTCCTTTTTTGGTTATTTTTGTTGTTGTTGAGATAGATCTAGATATGAATATTTTTTTCTTTAAACTTATAAGTAAGTTGTGAAAAAGTTATTACCACAGACTTAGTCTGCATGTTTCCAACACAATGGAAACTTCAATATGGCCCGACTTTGAAAAGCCTTAACACTTATGATCACACTTCTTAAAGAACATCTGCAATTTTTTCTGTTGTTTATTTTGTTTTCTGTCATATTTTTTCTTTTTTTTCTTGTTTTCATATTGTGACAAAACTTGAATCAAATGCTTTAATAACGGTGGACACTTTGTACAGCATGACTGTTAAACTTTGGGGAGTTATTTAGTTATTTGTTGTTGTTTTTTTGTTTTTTTTTTGCATTAGTGATAAGCCAGGGGAAAGGAGACTGTACTATCACTACTGATTAGTGAGGAATTGAAGAAAGACAAGAAAGGGAGATTTTATTCCTTGTCTTTTACTACTATGTTGTAAACTTTTTTTGTAATGCAATAGCGTGTCCTTAGTAGCTTGGTTTCTCAAAATAACCTTGAAAATTGAAGTTGGAACTCAAACGTACAAATCATCAAACCACTAAGTAAGTGGTATAATCTTATTGTACTTAAATATAATTTTAGGTTTTGAGTTTTTTATTTTGTATTTTTCTCCCTTGGGAAGCATTTACGATTGACATATCTTTGTTCATTGAAATTGTAAATTATATGTCTTATAATTCTTGCCTGCTAGAAGGTTCCGGAGGCTACAAAAGAGTTCTGATTGACAGTTTTACTTCTATGCAATTTTAATTTGCACCCGACACTTGTCATTGCATCTTGATTTTTACTGTCTACGAATGAAAACGTCACGGCCTGGTTGTTAGTTCAAGCTTAGAATTTCATCAACCACTGTTTCTTGTCTGCCAGAACGTTCCATTTTTAATATTGTAGCATCTCCAGCGCTTTTATTCCATTGGCTTTGGTTTTAACAGTGTCTTTAAGTGTATTGCCTTGCAGCGTTCACATTCCACAAGTGTTTTGAGATCTTGTGCCATCACGTGTTATGGAAATATTTGTTCATCTCGTTTATGTTAGTCAATGTTTATTGGCGAAGACCGTACATGATAGTACTGGTGTGCTGTATTATGCTTTAAAGTCATCAATAAGAATCAATGATAAGTGTATGAGCTACCATTTGTCTCAGTTTTGATTTTCTCTTGCTTTTTGTTATTTCCCCGTTCGCACTAACTATTTTGTCGTTTCATTCCTTTCTTGCAGGCATCAGTGTTGTAGGCCTAAAACATGAAATCAAGCTCATTTTCATTTGTAATGACCTTTTTATTTTGACGCCACTATGAACGCTATTGATAAGTTTTTATGTCTATCATAAGTCTTCGACCTCGCTATTTGTTCTAAATTCACCCTGAGACCACCACATACGGTGGATAAGGTAAATGGAATGAAACGACCAAAACAAATCGTATGATACCTTTGAGAGCCAAATATTAGTGATAGACAGATGTGGTTTTATGTTTTTAAGAATTAACGCTTCTGTTTGTTTTTTTAATGATTAGTGAAAGATTTCAGATATTACGGGTTCCACATTCTCTTTATTGCTCACACTCCCCTTTGTGTGTGTTGGGTTGGATATCAACAAAGCCCACCATTGTTATCTATCTCCCTCAACGCTGTAATGCAATTTTTTTTTGCCAAGGCCGAGATATCTTCTCTCACCACTCTACCACTCTCGTGTGTCCGGGTCGTCTGATGGTTAGTGTTCACGGAGCGACCGGTAGGCCCTACTTCTTTCTTTTAACTTTCATACTGCTATCTTCTCTGAATTCACTCTGAGATGAGCACCTAAAGTGGACTAGGTAAACTTCATCGAAAGAACAAAGCCCATTCATACACCGCCAGGTCTGTTTCGAAAGTGACATGCCTTGATATGTATTAGCACATAGGTTGACAATACACCAAGTCACACTCTACTAGTACTAACACAGCCAGTTGTCTCAGCCAAATTTTCATTCAGAAGTCCCCCTAGTGCAAGTGAACAGTTTGACTCGTGAATCCCTAGATACTTACTTTCTGTCGCTCATTGATAGTAGTCGTCTGTAAGATTCATACAAGTTTGGAGAGGAATGTGTGATCGGTTTTGTTTTCATAGCAATTCCCTGGCCCAACGTAGAAGGGTTTTGTTGTTTTTATTTGGGGGAGGGGGGGTGTGAGCTTGCATTTTTCAGGAGTTTTGTTTCTTTTCTTTTTTCCTTTACTTCTACAAGATAAGTTGTGGATCTGTCAGATTTGCCGAAATCATGAAAGGGAGAAAGACAAAGCTAACAGATTCAGCAGAAGCAAGTTACTAGTTAGGTGTTTTGGTTTGTTTTTATGTCTCTTTTAAGGTAGATTGGTGCTATAACTACGAGTATTATGTCTGACAAATTAGAATCAATCCTTTTGTTTTTCTTCTTTTTTTCTCTCTTTTTTTGTGTCTCTAAAAATGCTTTAAGACAAAAAATATGTGAGTGGTCTAAATAAAAGCGTCTCTTTTCTACAAACACATTTTGTTTAAAACTAAAACCCATCTTTCCCAAAATGATATCTTGATGGTCTCAGACAATTTTAAGCTATCTCCCGGTTTCGTTTTTAATTCTGAGATAAAGAAAGAAAACAAATTGCACAATGGAAGGACAAATTAATCATTTTTGGCATCAGTGCGTTTCTTTTGTCTGCTATGTACCACTTTATGAAGGAAGGACAAATAAATTATTCTTGGCATCAGTTGATGGAGATTTCTCTTTCAAACTGCATTTCTTTTGTCCATTTTGTGGGGGGGGGGGGGGGGGGGGGGGATATTGCAAAAGCTTATCTTTTCAGGATTTAGAACTTTTTGTATGATATTGTATATAATAAAGATGTCACTTTGACTGACACTCTGGATCTGTGTCCTTGCATAAATGGAGAAAGTTTTCATACATGTAAAGTTGTGTTTGTTATTGTTATGTCTTCAGATATATCAGAATGCGAAGTATATAATGATACATATATATTTATATATAGATATATACATCACCATTTTATGTAATTTGATTACATGTTTTATTGCTCTCACAAAGCTAGGTGTCACAGTAGCACAATGTCTGGAGTAAAAGTAACTGTATCTGAATTGAAACTCTTCTAAGACTTAGAGAAAAGACGAAAATAAAACTGTGGTGTTTTGGTCTTTTACGTGATAAAGTCGGAGACAAGCACAAGGGTGGATGATCTGAAAAGTGAAAGAAAGTCACAAATTTGTCTGCTTAAAGTCACCTTTGCTTAGTATACCACAAACTACTAGGTTTTCTGGAGGGACATTTGGGTTTTTCCCCCCATGAAAGTTATCAATAGATTTGCACTTGTTTATAATAACATGTTGAGGATGTCCAACAAGATCAGATTTTTCATGCGTAGAATGGAAATAGATGTCAAGCATAGGAAAACAAATGGGTGTTGACAGTGAAAAAACATTGAAATATGAGTGATACAAGAGTAAAAACATGTGAATTGACAGTAAAGAACGTTAGATTACATTTCGTTGTAATATGTCACACGATTTCGATTTGAGTGGATCCTTCTTACTGAGCTTTTCCATGTGGGGCTTCTGATTTTTGCGTGCAGGTATAGGCTTTTCCTGTCTTTGCTGCAAAAGGATTGTTTAATTTCATACATAGGATGTTTTCCCATGTAGAATGTTTTCCCAATAAGCTGATCTTGGACAAGAAATTTAAAGTCGACTTTTGCTGAACGACCTGTGTGTTCATTGTTCGATGAAGCAAAATTACATCTGCAAGCTGCACCGTCTTGTCGTATGATTCTGTCTCTTGTTGAATACCAATTCTGTTGTTATCAAGTAATTTCAATGAGATGTGTATGTATAATGATTTAGCGAAAGCTTGTATGCCACACAAAAATAACAACATATATATAGCGTTTTATTGTGTTTTTTGTTATGCACACTTCCATTAACACCAACATTCAAATTTTGTTTAATATTCTTCATCCTTTTTCTTGTTTTCCTTTTCAGATATGTGTATAAGTATATATATATATATATATATATATATATATATATATATATATATATATATATATATATATATATATATATATATATATATATATATGTAAAAAATTTGTTTACTAAGTAAAATCAGTATTTATGAGTTAATATCTCATTCCAAATATGTATCAATAACAATGCAGTATGATTTGCTTTAAACCAACTTTATGTTAATGAACATACCAGTTTTTTTACCCTACAAGAGCCGTTCAACATTCACATTCACCTTCATTCTATCTTCAAGATGAGAATTCTTTTGTTTTTTGAATGCTTCACTGCCTTTGACCATCAATATGTCGCTTCTTTTGTTGAGTGTTTGATTAATCATTCCTAAATTATAATTATAATCCATCTGTTTTTTGTTTCAAGTGAGACCACTGAACGTTTGTTACAAATGTTGGTGTGATGAGCTTGATTGTGCTGACTGAAGTATATTTGTATAATTAGTATTAACGCATATCTCTCGTTTTATTGTTGATATATGGGTAGTAGCTTTTGGCATGGACAAACTTTAGAACATGTGCTAAACAGTCTTTACAGGGGGGCTGTTTTCCTGCTGTTTGTGTGAGGTTTTTGTGTTGATGATAGGTTGGATGTGTGTATTTTTCTTGTTTTATTTTGGGGTTGTATGTTCGGGGGTTTTTGGTGGAGGGAAAAGGGGGAAGGGATTTTTTTTGTTCATGCTCTATGTAATTTTATAATTGTTCATGAGCAATCTTAGTGGAATGGACAATTACTATTATCAAGACGTAGCCATATGTGATCTTGATCTTGCATTATTCTCAGCATCTACTCAAATCTTGTGTTTCGATTGTTGCCTAATTGCAACCTTGCCTTCGTTTTAGAATTCTATCCATCCGGCATTTCAAGTTTCAAGCCTGATGAAATTTCATTTCACACGTCTTCTAATGAAAATGGGGAAAAGTTGTCCAGATCATTTGTATTTTTCCTTTTTCTTTACTTGACTTGTTGGTGTGAATGAATATCTGGCTGCAGTTGTTGTGAAGGATATCACGATATTAAATTCAGTGCGCCTTATGAGCAGTGATACAGTATATAATATATGCTGTCTGGCGAGTTAAGGAATTCTAGTGTATGTGATAGTGTGCCTTGATGTAAAGTCTGAGAGGCTACTCTCTTCTGCCACTGTGCATTATGTGTATATTCCCCCCCCCCCCCCCCTGATCTTTTAGTCTTTATCATTTTATTTCCTCTGAGCTTTCCCAAGAACTTTTTATAAAGTCTTCCACTTTTGATATTTTGTTTCTGTTTTATTAATATTATGTTGTCATGTTGGTTGTTGGCCTTTGCTCAGGCTATTATTTTCTTCTTAAACAACATAAAACAGATTGGGTTGTTTTTTTCTCTCCTTCTCTGGTTTAATTTGGTGATGGGCGGCTGGGGTTTATTTCAATTGCATGCCAAATTTCTTTCATTTTGATTTTTAAAAATTCCGGCAGAGGTTGTTGCTATCTTGTTTGTTTTCTTTGCTTTGTTGATGCACAGCTTTTTTGTTTGCCTGCCCTTCTTCATCATAATATGGTTTTATGACATATATATATATATGTATGTAATATAAAAATTAATGTATTGTGGCCTTGTTGTGTATCCTGGCATAATTAAGTGTCATTGTTGATGACTGGCGATGGGAGACCATTAAGATTAATGCTTTTCGCAACTGTATGCCAGATTGTAGAGGGGTTTTTTTGGCGGTGAAGGACTGGCGATATTTCTTTTCTTGTCTTATTCATAATTATGGGTCTTGATAATTTAAATGAGAATAATACTCTGTAACTCACAACTGTGAACATTTATCATTGTTAAGAATACGCGACGAGAAAGATTAATAAAAAAGAAAGCATGACTTAAAGGTGACAGCTGTTTCGTTGAAGCAATGACGGCTTTGTTCAGCATTTCATCTAGCCTTTGAGGATTGTGTGCGTGTCTGTCTAACCCCTCCTTTTTGTTCTTGTTGAAATACTTACTTTCTTGATCAGTGCATATATCTATCTATGTATTTATTAAATGACAAAAACAAATCTTCTATGTTTTATATACCATATAATAATTACTTGAAGTGCAGATGTTGCTGTTGCTAGTAGTAGTAGTAGTAGTAGATTCTTCTTCTTTCCTTCAACTTTCACTCTTTCACATGTCTGTCATTTTGCCTTAGTTGTGCCCCCTTGTTGTGCCTGTACTTGTACCAAGTGCCTGTTCTGCCGCAACGAATCACCAAATATTTTATGTATGTACACACTTGAACTAGTCTGAAGAAGAAACTCCAAAATACGTAACTTGTAGTTGTAAGCTTACTTATATCACAAGTAGACGTGTTATTATAAATAGATTGAAGGCAAGCGGTTGCCAGGTGCTGCTGGCAGGTTGTCTTTTTCATTACATAGTTCTCCCTCATGTGAGCAATTGATGGGTGCTCCTGCTAGGTCCTACTTCTTCCCTTTCACCCTTTTACTTGTCCTTTCATCTTAATTCACCCTGAGATCACCGCAATTGGTCAACAGGGTAAATTCCAATTAAACAACCGCCTAACTCATATAGCTTTCGCTGCTTATATGATGCCTGGCCGCAGCCACTGCACGTCTGCTATGTCTCAGTCTCAGACAGCGAGGCAGTAAAAGACTGGAGCCTCTGCAGAGTTGCCTTGGTGATCTCCCTTGTCTTTGCTGTCGTCATTGCTATGCTGTGCAATATTTTGGATCTGAATTTGAAGATGACTTTTGAAGTGGAAAAAAAATCTGGCATTGTTTCTTCTAGAATTTGTGAAAATCTCTTAGAAAGCCCAGAATCTCCCTAAACTTTTGGGATCGCTGAGTGCTGTAAGCCATAAATTAATTTTCCATAGTTTTACCGTAAGGCTTTGGATAGAACTTTCTTTCCTTTCATTTTTGACGTTTGTCTCACTGAATATCTACAACCCACATTAAAATTTCCTTGCACAATAACATAGTTGGTTTTCTTCTACACCTATTAACTGTCCAATTTGAAGGTAATGACGTGAGGATAATATGAAAGCCCCATAGGAACAAAGACAGAGACAAATACAAGGAATAGACCGAAAAAAATCCTGGCCACCATGGGGATCGAACCCGCTACGTCTGCGTCGGCACCCATCACCTCGCCATGAAAAGAAAACGTGCTACCAAAGTTAGCTTGGTTGGTAGCACGCTTTATTTTCATGGTTAGGTGATGGGTGCCGACGCAGAAGTAGCGAGTTCGATCCCCATGGTGGCCAGGATTTTTTCGGTCTATTCCTTGTATTTGTTTCATCTTTGTTCCTATGGGGCTTTTCATATTATCTTATGTCATGACCTTCACTTCCGACATGCCCCTTGCCTCACTGTTTGTCTGTATCAACTGTCCAATTCTCACTTTCACACTAATGCACTATGCACACAGGATCACACATGTTTTGCAATGTGCTTGAGCCTAATTTATTGCAACTACATATTTTTATCTCCTTCACCATATCATAATTAATATCATTATCAACCAGATGCCTGTTTAGTGTAGAGTGTAGAGGCTTGTTAGTGTGAGAGAGAGGAGCTGCTTGCTTGATTTTAATATTTGTTCAACTATTGTTTTGTGGTTTGTCTCTATTTCTTGTTTTTACATGAAGAATGTTACGTAAATAAAGTTATTACGTCATGTAAACGGTTGAATGCTTTATCATTGGTCATCCTTTGTGAAAAGTGTGGTGAATTCTTGTTTGCCTAGTGGTGATGTTACTACAATTAAATTTTAGTTTAAGATGGTGAGGTCCTCAGTTTGAATCTTCTCAAGGCTAGATCCCACATAGTGTTGCTCGGAAAGATTTTTAGTGGCAGCATCAACTGGGGAGTCAAATCGATAGTAGACTAGCTATCTGTAAAAACAAACGATGCGTCATCACACGTTATGCTTCAGGCTATAGAAACAGGACACGTTCAAGCTCCATGGGTAGTAACAGTAACACCAGCAGCCTGTGAAGGACTTTGTGGTAAAAAAGAATAACCCATTTTGAACATTTTACGATTACTGAATGTCCTGCTTACAAAAACAATTTTTTATTGAAAAATATTTAAGGGATGAATTTGTAATTGACTGTCTGAACTGTGTCACTTTCACAAGAAAAGAATGAATTTTAATTGGTCTCTGGTCTTTAAAAATATTAAATGCTACGGTGACTTGTAATTTTGCTCTGTAAGTGTGTGCCTTCTAGTTGTGCTCTAGGGCAGCATTTGCTCTTTTTAAGGTGTGTTTGTTCGAGGGTTTTTGTTTTTGTTTTTAGTGAGTGTTGAAGAGGAATGGAATGTTTCTATTTTTGTCTATTTGACTAGTAGGTCTCTGTCCCTCTTTCTCTTTCACACACACATTCTCTTTCTCACTCTCTGTTCCTCTCAGATCAATTTTGTTTGAAATAGGCTATTGCAAGGTTGTAAAAACATGAGAGGCAGATGAATTAGCGATGCATATTAATTTAATTATGCAAAGCTTGCGCTTACTTCATTTGATTCAATGACGTGTGCCTATGTGAGTTTTTTCTTTTATCTTTTTATTAAAAGAAGGAAATTGGTACATTACCTGAAAGCGAGAACAAGCAATTTATTTATTGAATGAAAGATTTATATATTTTTTAGCACTGTCATCACCAAGCTAACTGTTTTGTTGTTATTATCATGTCATTATCATTACATTATGTTGTTATTATTTGAAGTTGGACACATTTTATGATTAATTAATAATATTTTACCACTCCTTGTCATAAGTCACTGGGCGGTTGACAGGGGTTGCTGGTAGGTTCTCCTTCTCTTTCCTTCTTCCACTCTTTGCACGCATCTTTCATCTTGCTGTTTCCTCTTATTAATTTACGCTGAGATTACCACTCATAGTGGACGGGGTAAATTTTAATGAAACAAACGAGTCGTAATTCATGTTTTGTTGCTTGTTTCTTTCCCTCCAAGTCTTTAAATGCACATTCCATTGACACTGACAATGAACACATAAGCATAAGTGGTGATTGATTGTACGAACCGTAGCACTAGTAGCAGTGTCTTGACCAGTCTTGACGAACGTATAATTTGTGTGCACTAGTCTTTTCCAATTTGTCTCATCTCACCCAGTAGCCAACTCACTGCAACTCGCAAGTATAAGCATAAACATTATCTTTTGTCACCACAAGGCTATGGTATAACATTTGGAGATTCGCAAAATGAAATCGTGTCTGATGTAAAACCCTCCTGTCCGTCACCATAATCCAATGTCAAAATGGCCCGTTGGGATATTCATAATGTGCATTATTTTTCTTACTTTTTCTATGACAAATTGATGAAATAGCACATTTATTATAATGTCATTTCTAAGGGGTTTTTTTTTTATTATTATCATTAATGTTATGTAAGGTACGTTTTCAATCGGACATAATCATTAATATCAATTCAAATCATATTACCTCTACTGTGGCAAGTATCGATCAAACTCATCCTTTGTTTGTTTTTGTTTTGTTTTTCTTTCCTCCTCCCTTTGAATATATTTGTTGTCAATAATAATTATTTTTAAAAATTGTCATTTCCAGATTGGGTTTTTGCATGCATGTAGGAAATTTGTCTCAGAACGACAATATGATGATATAAATAACTTTCCACTGTAGCTAAAAAATATATATATAATAAGTATAAGTATAAGCACAAAATATATCGTTACTACCAAGCTAATACATGTACACTACAAAACGTTCGACAATATTTTGTATTACAATAACCCAGCCAGACTTGAGAGGGATTCTGTTTGTATCCTATTTCACTACCTGTAATGATACTTTTGATGTACAGTGCAGCACACATTTGTCAAACACGCGGTCGTCGAATTCCTGGATTCCTCGAACAACCTGTATTGTCTCGAATGATTTCCTCTGTTTTCTTAACAATTTTTTCATGCCTAAGTCGAACCTGTTAACAGATTCCTCGAACTATTTTCTCAAGCAGTCTAAGAAAATTTTACTAATTTTGGTCTGAAAGTACTCTAGCCGGTGACTAAAAATAGTAGTCAGAACAACGCGCGAAGCCCTAGCCTGTGACTGTATAAAAATAGCCCACGCTGTGCTGAAAGGAACTCACATTACAGTACACACATGCGTAGGTCTGCATTGTGTAGTTGTAGCCCATTACTACTAGGGTCTATCTACTGCTCGGTGCCGATACATCAACTCCAGTCTCAAGAGACGCATCACTTGCAGGAAAATGGCAGAGAAAAGAAACAAAAACTACACACATTAGCCCGATTTCAAACAGCAAGGGACATAACTGTTTATAATACATGTGCAAGGTTGTTTCCCTTGTCCTATAGTACTTTCTCGTGTTCCACGAATCACGGATTCTCGAACTGTTTTTGTTGCACCAACAAGTTCGACGAATGCGTGCTACACTGTAATAATAATTATATTATGTTGCTAGTATAAATATTATATATGATATATAATATATAGCAATTCTTTCTTTTACCTTGAGATTTTCATCAACTAATTGTCTGGACCGGTGTGCCAGATTGGACATTTTGAATAAAATGATGGATTTCTTCATGAATTGTACAAGCGCGTTCACGAGTGTTGATTGACTGAAACAGTGTGTCCGTTGGTGTTGATTTGACTTGAACTTGAACAGTGTGTTCATTAGTGTTGTTTGAATTGAACAGTGTGTTCATTGGTGTTGTTTGAATTGATCAGTGCGCTCATTGTTGATTTGAATTGAACAGTGTGTTTGAATTGAAACAGTGCGTTCATGAATGTTGATTGACTGAAACAGTGTGTCCGTAGTGTTGATTTGATTTGAACAGTGCGTTTATGAGTGTTAATTGACTGAAATAGTGTGTCCGTTGGTGTTGATTTGAATTGAACAGCGTGTTCAGTGTTGTTTGAATTGAAACAGTGCATTCATGAGTGTTGATGGACTGAAACAGTGTGTCCGTTGGTGTTGTTTTGACTTGAACTTGAACAGTGTGTTCATTAGTGTTGATTTGAATTAAACAGTGCGTTCATTAGTGTTGATGGACTGAAACAGTGTGTCAGTTGGTGTTGATTTGAATTGAACTTGAACAGTGTGTTCATTAGTGTTGTTTGAATTGAACAGTGTGTTTGTTGGTGTTATTTGCATTGAACAGTGTGCTCATTGGTGTTGTTTGAATTGAACTTGAACAGTGTGTTCATTAGTGTTGTTTGAATTGAACTTGAACAGTGTGTTCATTAGTGTTGTTTGAATTGAACAGTGTGTTCATTGGTGTTGTTTGAATTGAACAGTGTGTTCATTAGTGTTGTTTGAATTGAACAGTGTGTTCATTAGTGTTGTTTGAATTGAACAGTGTGTTCATTAGTGTTGTTTGAATTGAACAGTGTGTTCATTAGTGTTGTTTGAATTGAACATTGTGTTCATTGGTGTTATTTGAACTGAACAGTGTGTTCATTGGTGTTGTTTGAATTGAACATTGTGTTCATTGGTGTTATTTGAACTGAACAGTGTGTTCATTGGTGTTGTTTGAATTGAACAGTGTGTTGTGGTACGAAGCACTTAACAGGCACAGGCTGCTTCACTGAATGCTCTCCAGGGAGGTGAGAGAGAATGACTGAATGAACTGGTCTACTGGGAGATAAATGATGTATAGTTGGTAAGCCTGCACTTGTGGTGTATACAGACTATAAATCAATCTAGATCTTCTCTTAACCACAGGGTGCATAGAGTTTGTAAAGCGGTGAGGACTGTTCATGTAACACTAACACTGCTCACTGAACAAGCACAATCTCCTTCCTCAGAGCGGGCCCTGCTTGTAGTGGTCGGCCCTACTTCTTTCCTTTCCTTCTTTTTTTCACACTTATCTTTCACTGTGCCGTTCCTCTGCATTCACGCTGAGATCACCGCGATGGTGGACAGTGAAAATTTCAGAAGCCCCCCCCCCCCCCCAAAGATTTTTGATGTTACTGCTTTCTGGTTTTACTTAACAAATTTTCATCTTTATCTTTGTCGTACCTGTACAAAAATATTTTAACACCATTACCATTCATTAATTAAGCTGTTACTGTTACAGATTATCTGCTCCAAGCGACAATATTTTCTTTCATAAAGACTGACAACAAAATAAAATAAAAAGTCAAGAGAACACCAAATTAAATTGTACGATTCATTTTAAAAGCAAATATTCTCGGCAAGAGAGAGAAGAAATAATTTAAAAAAAACCCAAACAAATACTAATAAATATAATGTCATTTCGATACAGCATTGACAAATAAAAACCAATCAACATCTGAAATGTATATGGCCATCTCTATTACATGAGAATGAAATGCCCATTTTAGTAGAACACATGAGAGTTGTCTTTCCATGAAACGAGTCACACACATATACTTACACTTAAATTTTTTCTTTTCTTTTTTTTTAAACAAAAAAAAAAGGGGAAAAATTATCTCAAACTAGCTTAAAAGTTATGTTGCTTTCTCTCCCCCTCCATCCACTATTGCAATACTGCTATGACTACAATAACATAGTGTATCAAATCAAAGACCTTTGCAGAAAATGAATTAATTATATAGGAATTAGAGTTTACAAGCTTCCTTTCCTTCCACGCACACAACTAACTTCCTCCCCTTCCCATCTTTTTCTCAAAATCGTATCTTTAAAATGCAAAACGCCAATGGAGCCTTTGTTCTCCCCTGTGACCTCACTGACCTCACACCGTGTGACGCCTGTAGTGTAAGTTGTAAGCATGTCCACCTTACTCCATTTGCTTTCTGATGCCATGAAACATCATGACATGTTTTGTTCTGTTTTCTTTGGTGGAGTTAACACTTGTTGTCGTTTATTTTCTTTAAAAATAAAATCATAACAGTGACTGACAGTAATATAAACTGTGAACTGTTCCCAACGGGCATGCCGTGCCGCCAACTCGGTGCTATTTTGTCTTTTCTTTACTTTTCTGGATTTTGCTGAGAAATGAGCTCGCAGATGTTTGACTGACATCTTTGCTTTTCTTTTTTTTTTAAAGATTTGATTTTTACTCACATCCGCAAATAAGGTGATCTTGGACTTGAATAGTACTAGTAGGGTTTTTTTTAAATGTGCCCAGACTGCCCTGTAAACGGTCAAGGGAAAAGTGCACAGAGTTGTGATCTGCACATGGTACCTCCTTTTTATTGTCCGCCTCCGATGGGAACAGATGTTGATCCACCTACTTGGACTAGATGGGTGGGCTTTAAAGCCCTCTTACAGAAATGAACAATATGTATAAGAAAAGCAAAACTGGACTTAGCAGGACAGGACAGGAAAGCACTGAGCTCCCAACAATAATATGTCAACTTGGATGCCACTCTACAATTTCAATTTCATTTACTTTGACAATGTCTCTATCGTTTCATAAATGTTTCCTTACTTAGCAAACCAGTGCTTGTCCCTAAACACCACTCACACTTACAACTACTAGACTAAGACAAACAATACCAATAATAATAATAATAATAATAATAATAATGATAATAATAATAGTAATAATAATTATAATAATAATAATAACAATAACAATAACAATTATAACAATATTAATAATAATAATATTCAAGTGGCAATCCATATTCTCACAATAATTTATAGAAACTACATCTGAAACAAATGAGAAATGATAAAAAATACTGTCTTTTCTCTTTTCCCCGTAAAATGTAATAATGAGTGCTTTCAACCTTAATATAAGATCGTCTTTGTTTGGGTATTTATTTTTTATTTTCAGAACTGTTCTTCGTGTTATATTTTGGGCACATGATAACACACCAGCATCACCAGGTTTAAATGTTGTAACATGTCAAACTTCAGTTGAACCAACATAAGAAATACTCTACATACCACACAGCTCATTTCATCAAGACAAATCCCATAACAATATAGACAGATACAAAAAACAAAAACAACAACAAAAAAAGAAAAGAAACATAACTTAAAAGATAGATCATTGTTGGTCAATTTTAAATTTAACGCCAATCTGATAGTCTTGCGATGGAAAGTCAGATGGTACAAGCAAAGGAAAAGAAAAGTTAAAAACAGCACATATATGGAACCAGCAACAACGTAATAGTCTGAAGGAATAAAAAAAAAAAAAATACAAACAACTGAGGCCAAAGAGATGTAGGTTACGGTTAAGTTACATTTTTAAAAATCAACGCTGGCTTTTACTTTTACCCTTGAATTAGGAAAAACATGATGAAAAGTACGGAGAAAAACAAAAGTTTTCAAATTTCTGAACTTGTGATATGTGTACAGAAGCATTGTTTCTTTGCAGTATGGTTTGTTTGTTTTTCTTTTAAAAAAACAAGGGTATCTATGACCATTTTTTCTCTCTAAAGATGCAACAAAACTTTCAAAGCTTAGCATTAGCATTTGACTAAGTGGCAAAAGGTCATTTAACTGCACAGCTTCCTAGGGGCTTTAAAATCTAAGGATCTTCCTTCTTTCACTTGCCACAACCACAATCTCTGTATGAATGAAAGAATTTGCTTCCCATTACTCTAAAACCGCGATATCAAAAATCACTTGAATATAGACAAAACACCTTTAACAGACAGAAATTATATATCTTACCTTGTTTTGTTTCAGATACTACTGGGAATTTCTTTTTAGCCCAATGGCACCAAAAGTGTGAAAACTGAAACTTTTCATTCATAATACAACTCTTTCAAAGCTCAATTTGAAGTTTATTCCACAATACAGAGCTGGCTGATGTTTTCATTTTAATGGGAGCATGAAGTGAATTAGAACGGATCCCTTTAGCGCCTACTAGAAAGTTAGAAAGAAGGGATGGGCACCTCATTAAACAAAGTCATAATCTACATGTGGTAATGCCATGTTTTCTTATTTTCCAAACTCAGCTTTATTCTTAGTTTGTGGCTTTTTCTTAATTGGGGCGTGTACTGAATAAAAACAAATTCCTTCCGCCCTTTAAACGAATCATCAAAACGTCAATAAATTTTTTTAAAGATCCCATACTACACGCCATTCATTTTTGAGGGTTGTATTATCACATCTGCCAGTTTCTGACTACAACTTCAAGCTATCTTCGTTATTTCAAATCATCAACACAGAGTTTTAATGAGATATAAACAAACAAAACGTCTTTCTATACTTTTGTTTCTTTTTTTTTTTTCTCCTTTTTTTTTCTTTTTACTATTTCATATTTCCTTAGGTTATGCATGCAAGGACTTTCCCGTGAAGGAAGAAAGATGGAATTCATCAATTGAATTGCCTCATGTTTTGCTATCAATTGCAATTTCACCTTTTGCCACTTAGTCATTTGCTATTTTTCTTTTTTTGCTTGAATGTGACACATTTTTATACTATGTGAGTGTAAGCTGGGATGTGTGGATACTCTGAAATCTTCAACACAAACTAAGGCCAGAAGTGCACACACACACACACACACATTACCATGATTTATGGCCCAGAATTTTAATTTAGTTCAAAAGTTAAAAGTCTTCTTAAATCTTAGGGTAACAAGAGAGAGAGCCTGAGTGCTACACACACAAAGAGCAAGGTCTCAGCTGATTACTAAAATGTTTGCTTGACGAGAATATCGTCACCTTTTAAATCATTCAAATCTCATCAAGCTAATTTTGATCAACCGCACTCAAAAACGCTCAATCGGAAATATAGGGGTTCATTCAAGTTCTATGAAACAAGTTTCTGACGAAACTATTTTCTAAAACTACTTCTATCAAAACGTGTTGATTGGCTTACTTATCATCAAATAGTAAAGTAGTAGTAGTAGTAGTAGTAGTAGTAGTAGTAGTAGTAGTAGTAGTAGTAGTAGTAGTAGTAGTAGTAGTAGTAGTAGGTATTTAACACAGCGTGTTTTTGATGCAATGTGCTTCACTCACGTAGGCAAGTGCAATGTGTTACATGTATTAAACAACAAGACATAACCAAATAGCAATGGCCAAAGGGAGCACAAGTTATGGTGGTATTCTAATCTGTTCTCATCATTCGAATCCATCCCATCCACCATAAACGGTGATCTCAGGATAAATCAAGAGGAAAAAGCAAGATGAAAGACAGGCGTCAAAGAATGAAAGGAAGGAAGGAGAACCTACCAGCAGCAACTGTCAACCAAGTAGTTTTACCAGTCTTTAACAGGACTCGAAAACAAATGTGTGTGTGTGTGTGTGTAACAGCGTATGCACATGTGTAAGAAAGACAGACAGAGACAGTAAGACTAAGAGAGAGAGAGAGACAGACAGATACCTAAGCACAGATGCACGGACAAAGAGACTCAATGGTGAGATAAAGAGGTTTACTGTAAAGAAAATAAGATGAAGGGAGATGTGCTGTGTTGGATCTTGCCGTGTGTCTGAGCAGGTTGTATGTATTTACAATCAATTTATCCAAGGAAACTGGACCGTTGGGGAAATACATTCGTTTTGGACTAGAGTTTTATTTTAAGCTTACATTCAGGATGTGAACAGTAAAATGTAATGGGACTGAACTGCTTTTCAGAATAACCCTAGTTCTAGATAATAGGTTTTCAGATATAAGCGTTTTTGAGTGTTTATATATATATATATATATAGGTAAACATACAAATGCCATTTCATTTTCCTCTGATAATATAGTTTCAACGATTGCAATCTACCAATAAAAGTTGTGTGTGTGGGGGGGAGGGGGAGGGGGGGGCATGTGGTTAAAAATTTGCAAACTAATTCGCATTGGCCTTGACATTGTCCTTCCTGGGAGATATAAATGCGGCAGACCAAATTCACTAAACCTCTAGCAACAACAGTAGGGAAGGAGTAGATTTGTAAACAATTGATGCAACAGTCAGTAGAATTCTGAAAAAGATCAAAGAGAAAAGAAAGGATAACCACATCATTTTAAAAAGTACAAAAAAACTTTCCTTTATTCAACATTACAAATTTGTTTGCTTTATTGTAATTTACCACATCATCATAAATGGTGATCTCAGGGTGAATTGAGGGGGAAAGCAAGATAAAAATCAAGTGTGAGAGAGAGAGAGAGAGAGAGAGAGAGAGAGAGAGAGAGAGAGAGAGAGAGAGAGAGAGAGAGAGAGAGAGAGGGAGAGGAGAGGGGGGAGTGGGAGAGTGGGAGGGAGGGAGAGAGAGAGAGAGTGTGTGAAAAGATCGAAGAAGGATCTCTCTCCTACCAGTATCTCCAGACAAAAGTCAACTCAAAAATAAAGAACAAAAATTAAGCTTTAAATTTCAATCATATTCAAAGTGGAAGCAAGTTATCAAGACTTGTTGTGATTATTACCGGGGTTGCTGTTTTTTGTGCATAATACGTTGTTTAAGGTCCATACCAAATTTCTCGGTTTGGAGACCATAAATAAAGCTGTACTCTATCAATTATAATCTATTCTATTCTTCGTGGGTTACTATTAGCCGGCCATCTACGTGACTAGGTGACCTACCATTATTTTAAATGCGAGACAGTTGATGCAGCAGGTTGGAGGGCAATATGGCTTCCAGCTTTTCCAGTATGTAGGACAGGGAAGGTAGAGCCAGCCAAGCATCTGAAATTGAGCAAACAAGACAATGCACTATCCAACTTGTATGCCATGATCATATGAAAGATGGGTCTTGGATAGGCAAAATATTGTTTTAAAATGGACACCACATGGATCATATAAAAGATGGGTTTTGTACATGTACATAGGTTAGTTTTCTTGGACACGTCCTTTGTATGTCAAGACATCCATTCACAGTTTTAAAATGGACACCACATGGATCATATAAAAGATGGGTTTTGTACATGTACATAGGTTAGTTTTCTTGGACATGTCCTTTGTATGTCAAGACATCCATTCACAGTTTTAAAATGGACACCACATGGATCATATAAAAGATGGGTTTTGTACATGTACATAAGTTAGTTTTCTTGGACACGTCCTTTGTATGTCAAGACATCCATTCAGTTTTAAAATGGACACCACATGGATCATATTATAAAAGATGGGTTTTATACATGTACATAGGTTAGTTTTCTCTTGACACATCTTACGTATAGACAAGCTATCAAGACATCCATTCACAGCTTTAAAATGGACACCACATGGATCATATAAAAGAAAAGATGGGTTTTATACATGCACCTAGGTTAGTTTTCTTGGACATGTCTTTCGTATGGGTAAAAATCAAGACATTCATTCACAGCTTTAAAATGGAAACCCCAAGGAGAAAAAGAAAAAGGGAGACCATCTGGGACATGGAGAATAACTCTTGAAGAAGAACGGATGCAAACAAAGTAAGTCATAGCAGGAGTTGGAAGTGGCTAGCAAAAGACAGAACTGAATGGACATTATTTGTTGACCCCTCATGCTCCTGTTTGGAACTACTATCAGACACGTCGTATCCTCACGAATCCAGGCATGAAGATGAAGGTGGATTTCTAGTCTGCTTCGCCACACAAATGCAAGCTCACTGACTTTACATCCTTAAATTCCCCCCCCCGGCGGCAGGCCATTTCAGCAAGAATTCTTCTCCACTCTCTGGAAAGCATACCATGCAGAAGCCTGTTGGGTGCCTCATACTAACACTTTGACAAGTCTGTCTGTCTGTCTGAATTTCTCCCTCTCTGTCTGTATATGCGTGTTTATAATCTATATAGTCTCAACTTACCGTCCGTACAACCACACCCATTGGCTCTGGGTACTGGTGTGTGAGCAGGGCTAAGAGGGCAGTGAAGGAGCAGAGACCAGCGGTGAAAAGGATGAAGAAGGGCAATTCTTTTTTGGGATACACTGACACTTCGTGGAAAGCTGGTGGTGGGAAAAGTCCATTTAGTGGTAACAAACAAAAATCCCCTTTTACAATCAGCCATTTAAAAACAAAAAATTCCTTTTACGATCAGCCATTTAAAAACACAAAATCCCTTTTACAATCAGCCATTTAAAAACAAAAAATCCATTTTACAATCAGCCATTTAAAACAAAAAATGCCTTTTACAATAGGCCATTTAAAACAAAAAATGCCTTTACAATAGGCCATTTAACACATCTCAAAATCTTGCAATGTTGCATCGTGACAACTTTTTATTTAAAACATAAATTAAGTCATGTATGATTAGGAAAGACATTTATCATATTTTATCTCAACGGAGCTCTAGCGTGTACATTTGTTACATCTTCATCCCTATGGACCTCTAGCATGTATAATTGTCACATTTTGTCCCTATTGGGCACTAGCATGCATAAATTTGTCACATGTTTGTCTCAATGGAGCTTTAGCATGTGTAATTGTCACATTTGTGCCTATGAAGTTCTAGCACGCATATTTGTCACATTTTTGTCCTAGCGGACCTCTGGCATGTACAATTGTCACATTTTGTCCCTATGGGGTTTTAGCAAGCACATTTATCACATGATTGTACCAACAAAGCTCTAGCATGTATATTTGTCACATGTTTACACCAATAGAGCTCTAGTATGTAAATTGTCACATTTTGTCTGTATGGGGCTCTAGCATGTATATTTGTCACATGTTTACACCAATAGAGCTCTAGTATGTAAAATTGTCACATTTTGTCTGTATGGGGCTCTAGCATGTACATTTGTCACATGTTTACACCAATAGAGCTCTAGTATGTAAAATTGTCACATTTTGTCTGTATGGGGCTCTAGCATGTATATTTGTCACATGTTTTCGTCTTTTTGAGGCTTTAGAACATATATTTGTTCCATATTCGTATCTTTCTCTAACAAATATATCAATATTATGTCTATATTTATTACTTTTAATCTGATCTCTCACATTTCTGTTAGTCTTTACTTCAAATTCAAAATCACCTACCTGGCAACAATTCTCTGTCAGCATTTTCAGTGCAAGGAGGATATGGGTGAAAGAGATGCCCTTTTTCAAGAGGGTAGGGAATCATTCGGAATGCTGAGGGAACAGAGCATAGAAAAACAATGAAAGATCTCAGTGGTGGATGTGGATGAAATGAAATCAAATGAAAGATCTCATTTGTGGATGTAGATGAAATCAAATCAAATGAAAGATCTCAGTTGTGGATGTGGATGAAATGAAAGATCTCAATTGTAGATGTGGATGAAATCAAATCAAATAAAAGATCTCATTTGTGGATGTAGATGAAATCAAATCAAATGAAAGATCTCAGTTGTGGATGTGGATGAAATGAAAGATCTCAGTTGTGGATGTGGATAAAATCAAATCAAATGAAAGATCTGTGGTGGATATGGATGAAATCAAATCAAATGAAAGATCTCAGTGGTAGATGTGGATAAAATCAAATCAAATGAAAGATCTCAGTTGTGAATGTGGATGAAATCAAATAAAATGAAAGATCTCAGTTGTGGATGTGGATGAAATCAAATCAAATGAAAGACCTGTGGTGGATATGGATGAAATCAAATCAAATGAAAGATCTTAGTGGTGGATGTGGATGAAATCAAATCAAATGAAAGATCTGTTGTGGATGTGGATGAAATGAAAGATCTCAGTTGTGGATGTGGATGAAATCAAATCAAATGAAAGATCTCAGTTGTGGATATGGATGAAATCAAATCAAATGAAAGGTCTCAGTTGTGGATGTGGATGAAATCAAATCAAATGAAAGATCTCAGTGCGAATTAAGAGGAAACAGCAAAATGACAGGTAGATATGAAAGAGTGAAAGGAAAGAAGTTGGACCTACTAGCAAAGCCTGTCAAGCGCCTGCATTCATTCATTCATTCAATCCTTCAGTGTTTAAAATAACTCAATTTTGATGAAACTCTCTTTTTTTTTTAAATATCTATAGCTGAATGTGAATATGGTTGCACATGAATATGTTTGAGTATGAAGACGCAGATCGATGGGAAATCGACCAGAATCCGATTGTGTTCAGAATCCAATTGTGTTTAACAGATTTATGCAATTCAACAAAGTACGGTGGCCTCCATCTAAGAGGATTTTGCTTTAAGAAAGTGCTTTTTGTATTTACTGAAGCAAAACAGGTTACTTTTTTTATCTCTATTATTGGCGAACTTGGGAAACTCGATTTTCTTAGTTTGATGGATATGTGACTGGTTGTTTTTCCATCTTGGTCTTCATATAGACAAAAATAGAAGAATAAAACTTTTTTTAATTTTTGTCCAATGGTATTTTCACTTTTCACTTCTATTCTATTGGATTATGGGGTGTGTTCCCCCCCCGACTTTGTTTTTGTGTGCTTTTCCTTGCGTGTCATTTTTACTTTCTGTTCTTTACTCATCAAAATCCAAACATGTAACCACAACAGCACACATAAATGCTAGTGACTCACTTCCTTCCCATGTACAGTGTAACAAGTTGATTGCTCCTTCCACCCTCTTCCAATGGTGTAGATGGAAAAAGAATATGCGATGGCCTCACTGTCCCCCCGCTTTAATATGTGTTCCGGGGGCAGGATAAGGCTCTTCATTTCTAGCAGGTACTGAAAAAGAAGGACAGAAGAAAAAGCCAAAGGCGAAATGAAAAAAATCTCCTCAACTATAAAACCTAAAGGCGGCGCGTCGCGTCCACTTGAGTTTCGACACTTTCATGGCAACCAACACGTGACATCATCTCACTGTGGGTAGCGGCTATTTTACAAACGAGTTAGATCTAGGAGTGACAAAAAATTCTAAGTGGACACGCCGCCTAAAGCTTTCATACATGGTTTTAAAACTTGAAAACAGAAGTCATGTGTATTTGTGACTGATTTAAGCACTGTTTTGACTGTGACACATAGCTATCTCCACTCACTGCAAGACTGTGGTGACATCCGTAGTCAATGGTTACACTGCAGGACACATGGTTGCAAGGTCCTGGGTTTGAAACACTGGCAATACTTAGTCTTGACGCTGTGTTCCCTAAGAAAGACACGGCTAACACGCACGTCCTCACTGGACCCAGGTGCAAATGGGTACCAACATCTGCTGGGAGGAAGGAGAACCTCTGACAGACCAGTGTCCTCCTGTCAAGGGAGTCATGCGTCATTACCTGTTCATGTTCTTGTTATAGAAATTGGAAATAAAGTTCCTTTAAGGCCGTTATGGCCCCAAAAAGCCGGAGCTCAGCCCAAGTTTCAATAGCATGGGACACCAGTCTGAATGCTTCAAACCAAATCTGAGGAAGCACCTCCTCTGACACAGGGTTATTGACCAAGACACCAGTCTGACACAGGGTTTTGCCAACCCAGGACACCAGTCTGACACAGGGTTTTGCTCCAAAGCCAAGACACCAGTCTGACACAGTTTTGCTACAAAGTTGTTGAAGAAGGACACCAGTCTGACACAGGGCTATTGCTACAAAGCCCCAGGACACCAGTCTGACACAGGGTTATTGCTACAAAGCCAAGACACCAGTCTGACACAGGGTTTTGCTACAAAGCCAAGACAGTTTGACATACACCCAGTCTGACACAGGGTTTTGCTACAAAGCCACACCAGTCTGACACAGGGTTTTGCTACAAACCCAAGACACCAGTCTGACACAGGGTTTTTGCTACAGGACACCAGTCTGACACAGGGCTATTGCTACAAAGCCAGGACACCAGTCTGACACAGGGCTATTGCTACAAAGCCAAACACCAGTCTGACACAGGGTTATTTACAAAGCCAGGACATGAGTCTCAGGGTTATTGCTAGCTTTGGGTTTTTGCTAAAGCCAGGACACCAGTCTGACACAGGGTTTTTGCTCTGACAAAGCCAGTGCTAGACTATCTGCACCTGGGTCTAGTGGGGAAAATGCGTGTTAAGTGTCTTTCCCATCCTCAGACCTAGCTTTGCTAGGATTCAAACTGGGGACCTCATGATCCCCATTCCGGCAGCATAACCATTCAGCCACCCAATTCCACATCTCTTACTTTGCTTCCATAGTCAATAAATAACACGTTTTGTTTTAAAAGTAGTGAGTATATGGGGGAAGGGACGGAGGGGAGGGAAAATCCTCCTCACCTTTGGTACATGAGGATTAAACTCCACTGCTCTGTGAATTGCCTCTACTGCTGTCATTTCAGCTGTGCTTAGCCCCCGCTTTGATGCAATATCAGGAGAAAATCTGACGAGACAAATGATGAAAAAAGTAAACCCATTATGTATTACAAAACAATGTTCTGAAAGTTGTAAAACTTTTACTTTGATTTGATTTGATGTGATTTGATGTGATTTGATGTGATTTGATTTGATGTGATTTGATTTTACCCACTTACACAACTGAGATGATCTCATGGTTTTTGGTAAACGGCCTACGGATCTTTAACGTGCACTGTGTTGTGATTTGCACACAGGACCTCCTTTTTTATAATCTGTCTCTGATGGGACTGGAAGTCGATCCACCTATCTGGACCACAGGGGTAGCTTTTACTAGAGAAAAACATTCGAGAATTTCTTTTCAGCCGCCGCTGGGGCTGAACCCACAACTTTTTTGCAAAGAGGCTGACACTTGCCTCTGGACTACTGAGTCCCCTTTGGTGGTAAGGAGTCTTGTAAGTTGTAAGTAGATAACAAAGCGAAATATTTTCTATTTTTTTATTTTATGCCTGGCATTCCATCTGGTTTGGTCTATGGATGTTGGCAAATTTAATTCACAGATCGGGAAAGTGACGAGATCAGTTTTAATTAACTCCTACGATGAAAGGGCTCTACTTTCACTTTGCAATATCGTTATCTTTCGTTTCATTCAACATGTTTTCCCAGAGCCAAGGAGAAAACCCAATCCGATAACATTAGCATTGGGGTTGAAAGGGTTGGGTAAAATAGTCAAATTCTACAAGACGTTACAGAAACTAATGAGTTCAATAATACACTGGATCATTTCTTCTTAAAAAAAAATTTAACCTACAACGGTTTCCATGGCAACAGAAATGAAACGTAGCGGGGAACCAGACTCTACCCAGTCTTCAGATGCTCTCTCTCCCCCCCCCCCCCCCCCCCACCCCCACATTGACTTTGATATGTATACAATGAATTAATCCCTTTTCAGTGAGCGTTAATCGACTTAAATTTTAATCTCTTTCACTAATTACAGGATTTTTTTTTTACAAATATATGTGTATTCTAATATTCATAATTAATGGAAGGATTAATGTATATACCAAGGACTACTGTACAGTAGTCCTTGATACATGTATATAACATGACTGTGTGTGTGTGTGCGTGTGCGTGTGTGTGTGTGTGAGTGTGTCCGGGTGTGATGTACATATACCCAACAACGTAATTTGTCTATGAAGATAATAAAAGTCATCTTATGTCTCATTTCTTTTCTGTAAAAGAGAAAAAACGAAAGGTAAAAAAAAAGAAGGAAAAACAAAAGATGATTTATCCATAATGGAAGTGAGTCGGCTTATCAAATGCCTTCAATAACATCTTACTGCGGAGGTACTCACTTATCTGCTACCGCTCTTGCTTTCAAAAAGCGCTGCTGTGTAACAAATTGTGGCTGATTTGGGTAAACTGATATCTGTGAAAGAAAAAAAGATATGTAAAGATAAAAAGATAAAATATGACTATATAGTTTGCATCTCTACACACAAGTGCAGGCTCCCCAAGTTTAAATCGTTTACCCCCTAACATGCCATTTCATTTATAAGTCCTTTTCAGCTCGCCGGGAGAAGACAGGATAGCTGCCTGCTAGGCACTTCACACTAAAGATGATGACACGATTCATCTCAGTCTATAGCTTGATACATAAGTCGAAAGTGAGGAAAGCAAGCAGAGTCAGGTGCCTTTTCGAAGAGTACAACATCATGGGAAAACATCCTGGGGCCAGCCATGCTTTTGAACCAGTAGTTTCAAGATTATAAACTCAAAACACTGCCGATAAGGCAGCAATTCCTCTATACACCATAATAGGTATAATAAAGTCAAAGCTGATTTTAGAATACTGCTTCATTGGAACAATTCCTCTGGGACAAAACTCATTCAGTGAAAATTATACAGTTCAATTGGAGCACTCGCGCTTAATTAAAACGATTTCCGTGGAACTGTGCTGTTCCAATTGAACGGCTTTGAGTGTAAATAGCATTTTTCAATGACTTATTATGTACTCAACGGTAAAAGTCTTAAGTTAAAGTGATAAAAATAACCCCAGACATACAGCTAGCCAAACATACCAATGATGTTTTTTAATGGATGCAATCCATATCTTTGTTGTTTTGTCATATTCCAATGGTGTTTTGAATGAATACAAAGCTGTAACTATTACTACTATAAATACAAAATGTTTCAAACCTTTCCAGTGTAATAGAGACGTCTTTAAAAACTTGTTTTCCCGTCTAAAACAATAATTGACTGGAACCACCCGGATGACAGTACCGTATGTGTGATTGCCAGTGGACTGCTTCCACACAGCAGTCCATCAGCAATTTATGCCACCAGGCCCTTCAACGTATTAATCCACATACAAATCTAAATTTATCACACAATCTTACACACGGCTAAATGGTTTTGAACGTACCATCAAACCTGGCTAAAACAGCTTGGACATCAGCATACGCCTGTAATTCAAGCAGTGCCTCTATTAAGTTTTCATGTATGTTGAAATTCATGACAGGAGACTCTTTCAATAACTGTGGATGAAAGTCGTGAGAAAAGGGTTTATCAACAGACGCTCTGACTTCACCTCTTGACAAAAATCCCCTGGGTTCATCAAGTGAATCACCAGAAACAATCACGTCCAACTTTTAAAATGACAAAACTGTTATTGCGCCACTGATATCTTGATATGTGATATGTCTTTCATTCCAGTAAGAAATTTCATGGGTTTTCGGTAGAAGCCGATTGTCAATGTTAATGATCTCTATGATCAGAGTGCAAAACTCTTTAAATTTGGGACAGATCTACATTTCTTAGAAGATGACCCCCCAATACATTTCGCTCCGATCAAGTGACATCAAGAATAATTCTTCTGTTTTTAAGGCATTACTTCATCTGAGAAACTACAGGGATCTCTGCTACTAGATATCTAGCTCTTTGTGGACATTTCCCAAAACGATGTGAGACATATCATGCAAAAGCAAATTACACCCCCTTCCCCTCCTCCCCCATATCCAAACATAGATCCACTTTCTCCAAGTTTTCTGATCTTCTGCTATTGAGGCATGATTCATGCCCTCCCACTCGGGCCATTGATTTTTTTTCTCAGTTACTAAAAACCACAAAACATTGATTACAGTAAATTCAATTACTTGGCGAGGTATTTGTTTGCTTCACTGAAATTTAACCCATCCACCATATGCAGTGATCTCTGGGTGAATTTAAGAGGAAACAGCAGGATGAAAGAAAAAACCAAAGAGTGACAGGAAAGAAGTAAGACCTACCAGCATCACCCGCCAACCCCCAACTACTTGCCGACATATGAGAAAATGAAAATGAGCCATGGAGATGAGAGAGGTCATTCATACTTACGTCTCTCATCATTTTAACAGCTTCCTGGTGCGCCCAATTTCACGCGCACATCGCAAGCCGCCTCTTTATGTAAACCAACACATTCACGTCTCGCCCTGGAATTCAACATCAAAACAGAAAAAGTTAAAAGCAGCAGTTAGTACACATCATCAGGTGGACAAATCTTCCCCCTACCATTCAACCTAGTGATCTAAGCTCAACTCTAAAAGTTTAGAATTTGTTCAGCACATGTGAACAAACAAGTTGGTGTTCATGGTTGCATGTGTGTCTGTACCTGCAAATGCGGATATGATGGTTGTAATGATTGGGCTGTGGGACTTGGACGGGGATCTGTTAGAAGAGGCGAGCACTCTTTATGACAGGAATATGATCATTATTAGAAGCGAAATTAGAGATTCAGATGGTAAATCCTTTCACGTCTGAAGCGTTCACAAGTGTAGCCATAGTAGGGGACACCAGGGGACTAGGTAGCCCAGAGGTAAGGTGTCGGCCTCTCAACTAAAAGGTAGTGACAGTAGTTTTTCGAGCAAACTCTGGTGACGCTAGATTTCAATCCCTGACCTCATGGTTCTTACTTATCAGTACACCACTAGATCACTGATACCTTAAACCTTGAGAAGATCAAAGAAAAAGTTAAGATACTGATAAGTGTCAGTTTGGGGGCAGTGGGATGGGGGGGGGGGGCAGACATTATTGGGATACAGTTACACCATGTCAGAGAGAACAAAAATGAAAGGAAATGCTAGAAATATTTTTGGTCCATAAAACTTACGATGCAAGGCTTCCTGTGTTGAGTTTTGATGTTGTGTGGTCTGTGATTTTCTGTAACTGCTTTCTGCTGCTTTGAATGCCTGTTTCAACATCTTTTCACTCTGGAGGGAGAGACAGATATAGAGATCTAGTTATGCACTGCCATCAAATAACCATAAAGATTTGGAGACAGGTATAGAATCTAGTTATGTACTGCAATCAAATGACATAAAGATTTGGAGACAAGTATAGAGATGTAGTAATGTACTGCCATCAAATAACATAAAGATTTGGAGACAAGTATAGAGATGTAGTAATGTACTGCCATCAAATAACATAAAGATTTGGAGACAAGTATAGAGATGTAGTAATATACTGTCATCAAATAACATAAAAATTCAGAGACAAATATAGAGATCTAGCTATGTACTCTCATCAAATAACATAAAGATTTGGAGACAAGTATAGAGATCTAGTTATGTACTGCCATCAAATAACATAAAGATTTTGAGACAAATATAGAGAGCTAGTTATGTCCTGCCATCAAATAACATAAAGTTTTGGATACAATATAGAGATCCAGTTATGTACTGTCATCAAATAACATAAAGCTTTAGAGACAAGTATAGAGATCTAGTTATGTATTGTCATCAAATAACATAAAGCTTTGGAGACAAGTATAGAGATTTAGCTATGTACTGCCATCAAATAACATAAAGATTTGGAGACAAGTATAGAGATCTAGTTATGTATTGTCATCAAATAACATAAAGTTTTGGAGACAAGTATAGAGATCTAGCTATGTATTGTCATCAAATAACATAAAGATTTGGAGACAAGTATAGAGATCTAGTTACGTACTGCTATCAAATAACATAACGATTTGGTGACAAGTATAGATTTCTAGCTATGTATTGTCATCAAATAACATAAAGCTTTAGAGACAAGTATAGAGATCTAGTTATGTAATGCCATCAAATAACATAACGATTTGGTGACAAGTATAGATTTCTAGCTATGTATTGTCATCAAATAACATAAAGCTTTGGAGACAAGTATAGAGATCTAGTTATGCACTGCTATCAAATAACATAAAGCTTTGGAGACAAATATAGAGATCTAGTTATGTACTGCTATCAAATAACATAAAGCTTTGGAAACAAGTATAGAGATCTAGTTACGTACTGCCATCAAATAACATAAAGCTTTGGATACAAGTATAGAGATCTAGCTATGTACTGTCATCAAATAACATAAAGATTTGGAGACAACTTTAGAGACTTAGCTATGTACTGCCATCAAATAACATAAAGATTTGGAGACAAGTATAGAGATCTAGTTATGTGCTGTCATCAAATAACGTAAAAACTCAGAGAAGTATAGAGATCTAGGAATGTACTGTCATCAAATACATTAAAATTAAGAACAATATTTTTTTAAATAATGATATTCTTTGATCTGTCATTTTCATAGGTTCCTCATATTTACAAATATTTCCGTTGCCAATGCAAGTCTCTTTCTTATTTCTGTGATCCCTTTACCTTCCCCTGTTCTGGTACTGTGCTTCCCAGATTAATCATTATTTAGGGACATTATCTCAAACTTCATTATTAATCTGGATGCTTGATGTCTTGACAGATTTGTCCGTTTTCATTACTTTGGTCTTTGTTGCATTCAAAGTCAAATATTTCTCTTCACTATGTTTCTTCACAGACAACATTAATTTCTCTAGTCCTCTCACTGTATGTGACAGCAAAACAGTGTGATCAACATATCGTAGATCCTTTATTTTATGTTCATGCACTTTCACTCCATTTAAACCTTTTATATTTCCATCTTCGTTTACTTCCTGCAGTACTTCTTTTCTTTCATTTTAGTTGTGTTTTATAACAAGGGGAGGGTGTAGCATCAGTAATCTTGGGGTTAGGATGTCAGACTTGGAATCATAAAGACTTGGGTTCAAATCCTGACAATGCAAAGTCCTATGTTGTGTTCGTTGGAAAAACACTCAACACGTATTTCTCTCCACTGGATCCAGGTGCAAATGGGGACCAGCATCAGCTTGGGAATAAATCTTGCAACTGAGATTAGTGTGTCCCGTCCTATCCACAAATTGATATATTATCACCTGTTCCATTTCACACTGTCAAACACCAGCTCTTTGCGCCGTTGTTGCCTTTAAATCGGACTTAAGTAGGTCTCTGAGACGTTTTAAACGCACAAACCTGAAATTTAATCTACTCAAATATTTTAATTAGTATTGGTAAATTGAATCATTTCTCTCACCTCTAATATCGTCGTTGACTCTTCCTCAGCCAGCAAAACCATAGCAGTTGCACAACTAGAAACAAAGAAAACAAAATTCCTCTTTAAAATCATGAAGGAGGAAATTGTTGTAACCTTGTTAAAATTTACACTCCATAGGGTTTGTTCGTTTCATTGCAATTTATTCTGTACACCAAATGCGGTGATCTCAGGGTGAATTACGAGGGAGACAGCAAGATGAAATAAATTATGCTACTCAGCCAACTGCCAACTTTCATGTTAAGACATTAAATCACTGAATTAGATTGTTTCACTGAAATTTATCCCATCCACCATGTGTGTGATCTCAGGGTGAACTAAGATGAAACAGCAAGAAGATAGATGGGTGAAGGAAGGAAAGAAAATAAGAAGGACCTACCAGCAGTTTCTGTCAACCGCCTGCGAGATTATACCAGCCATGTCCCAATTTTGTTAGAGTTGTCCAGACAAAGAGTGGTTGTCTCTGACCACTCATATATAATCTTGTGTGACTCACTAATACACACTCTGTGTGACTCACTCATACACACTCTTGTCTGACTCACTCATACACACTCTTGTCTGACTCACACTCATACACACTCTTGTGTGACTCACTCATACACACTCTTGTCTGACTCACTCTTGTCTGATCACTCACACTCTTGTCTGACTCACTCACTCACACACTCTTGTGTGACTCACTCATACACACTCTTGTGTGACTCACTCATACACACTCTTGTCTGACTCACTCATACACACTCTTGTGTGACTCACTCATACACTCTTGTGTGACTCACTCATACACACTCTTGTCTGACTCACTCATACACACTCTTGTGTGACTCACTCATACACTCTTGTGTGACTCACTCATACACTCTTGTGTGACTCACTCATACACACTCTTGTGTGACTCACTCATACACACTCTTGTGTGACTCACTTATACACACTATTGTGTGACTCACTCATACACACTCTTGTGTGACTCACTCATACACTCTTGTGTGACTCACTCATACACTCTTGTGTTACTCACTCATACACTCTTGTGTGACTCACTCATACACTCTTGTGTGACTCACTCATACACTCTTGTATGACTCACTCATACACTCTTGTGTGACTCACTCATACACACTCTTGTGTTACTCACTCATACACTCTTGTCTGACTCACTCATACACACTCTTGTGTGACTCACTCATACACTCTTGTGTGACTCACTTGTGTTGTGTGACTCACTCATACACACTCTTGTGTGACTCACTTCATACACACTCTTGTGTGACTCACTTATACACACTCTGTGTGACTCACTTATACACACTCTTGTGTGACTCACTCATACACACTCTTGTGTGACTCACTCATACACACTCTTGTGTGACTCACTCATACACACTCTTGTGTGACTCACATATACTCACCACTCATACACACTCTTGTGTGACTCACTCTTACACACTTTTGTGTGACTTACTCATGCACACTCTTGTCTGACTCACTCATACACACCAGACAAAGAGTGGCTGTCTCTGACCTCACTCATACACACTCTTATGTGACTCACCCTACTCTTGTGTGACTCACTCATACACACTCTTGTGTGACTCACTGATACACACTCTTGTCTGACTCATTCATACACACTCTTGTCTGACTCACTCATACACACCAGACAAAGAGTGGTTGTCTCTGACCTCACTCCTCTTGTGTGACTACACTCATACACACTCTTGTCTGACTCACTCATACACACTCTTGTCTGACTCACTCATACACACTCTTGTGTGACTCACTCATACACACTCTTGTCTGACTCACTCATACACACTCTTGTGTGACTCACTCATACACACTCTTGTGTGACTCACTTATACACCCTCTTGTGTGACTCACTTCATACACATTCTTGTGTGACTCACTCATACACACTATTGTGTGACTCACTCATACACACTATTGTGTGACTCACTTATACACACTCTTGTGTGACTCACTCATACACACTCTTGTGTGACTCACTCATACACACGCTTGTCTGACTCACTGACTCACTCATACACACTGGTTGTGTGACTCACTCATACACACGCTTGTCTGACTCACTCATACACACTCTTGTGTGACTCACTCATACACACTCTTGTGTGACTCACTCATACACACTCTTGTGTGACTCACTCATTCACACTCTTGTCTGACTCACTCATACACATTCTTGTGTGATTACTCATACACACTCTTGTTTGACTCACTCATACACACTTTTGTGTGACTCACTCATACACACTCTTGTCTGACTCACTCATACACGCTCTTGTCTGACTCACTCATACACACTCTTGTCTGACTCACTCATACACACTCTTGTCTGACTCACTCATACAACTCTTGTGAGACTCACTCATACACACTCTTGTCTGACTGACTCATACACACTCTTGTGTGACTCACTGATACACACTCCTGAGTGACAATGTTGTACAAGCCCTACACATACGAGTGATATATTTTCACACCACAACTTGGACCAGCAATGCACACAACCTCAGATTAGTTTTTAAGGTTCTGACTCCAAGCTTTGGCTGGTTACAGTAGCAATGTCATGTAAAGGGATGAGAATGTCAGAACAGGGTAGCAAGGAGAAAGATCATTTCAGACATCTAAACCCATACACCTGAAGGTAGAAAGAAAGAAAGAAAGAAAGAAAGAAAGAAAGAAAGAAAAAAGAAAGAAAGAAAGAAAGAAAGAAAGAAGTAAAAGGATGAATCAATGCCATGTAAAGGGATGAGAATGTGAGAACAGGGTAGCAAGGAGAAAGATCATTTCAAGCATCTAAACCCATACACCTGAAGGTAGAATGGGAACTGATAAAGGTAGAATGGGAACTGATAAAGGTAGAATGGGAACTGATAAAGAAAGAAAGAAAGAAAGAAAGAAAGAAAGAAAGAAAGAAAGAAAGAAAGAAAGAAAGAAGAAAGAAAGAAAGAAGTAAAAGGATGAATCAATGTCATGTAAAGGGATGAGAATGTCAGAACAGGGTAGCAAGGAGAAAGATCATTTCAGCATCTAAACCCATACACCTGAAGGTAGAAACTAGAATGCGAACTGAAAAAGAAAGAAAGAAAAGTAAGAAAGAAAGAAGGAATTTTGATGTTTGAATAAGAAAGACTACTGAGTGTGAAATCTTTCGAGGTGAGTTTCCTCAAAAAGCAGGCCTAGCGTAGTTGGAAGTGTGCAAGGTGAAGACGCCCAGGGACTGTTCGCTTACTCTGGGTTTTTCTCCAAGGCCGTGTGGGCAGCTTTAATACGAGACTGGGGAATGCGTTCTCTCCACGCCATCTGCATCACTTTTGATGATAAAATGAAAAAGAAAGAAAACAAGAAGAATACTGAGAATTACCCATTGTGACGTGACCATGAAGACATGATGATTTTAGCAATCTCACCCTTAAACTATATTATGATACGACCAGCTTACTCTATTGTACTTTAACAATTTGATTGTTTTGGCTGAGTTTGTTAATTTGTATACAAAAACCAAAGAAAACCTATCAAAATATCAAACCTAAACAATGACATGATATTAATCAAAATAAATAGTAATATAATAATAATAGAAATAAAAATAAAAATAATAAAAATAATAATAAAAATTTAAAAAATTAAAATAAATATAAGAATCTATATATTTATAGGTAATTCAGAGTTAGTCGTTCTTTGTTATTAACGGCTCTGTTATCAGGCCACTAAGAGTAACAATATTTTGCATCTAAGTTCTAAATGATCCCTAAATCGTTTTCATTCAAAGAATTCTTCTACCAAAAGTGACATTTAATCATTGAAAACTTCATTGTCTTTGAGTAGAACTTTCACTCACCTAAGCTGCCATTTTGAACAGGTTACAATTAAAAAATTGGAAATGTACTGTTCATGCCTCAGTATCGAATGCTAACTCAATCTAATAATCACGCTTTGGTATCCCTCTATGTGTAACATGCTTGTAATAATAATAATAATAATAATAATAATAATAATAATAATAACAATAATAATAATAATAATAATAATAATAATAATAATAATAATAATAATAATAATAATAATAATAATGATAATGATAATAATAATAATAATAATAATAATAATAATAATAATAATAATAATAATAATAACAAGAATAAGAATAAGAATAATACCAATAATAATAATAATAGTAATAATAATAATAATAATAATAATAATAATAATAATAATAATAATAATAATAATAATAATAATAATAATAATAATAATGAATGATAATAATAATACCTTCATATTCAGGCTTTCCGGTATCGGTCACAGGTAAAATAGGTCTGGTGGTCTTGAGCAGATAAGTTCATGTCATAATAGGTCAGAGGTTCTTGCTGGCGGCCCAGTTGAAGCGCTGATACTCGGAGCCGCGAAACAAGTTTAACGGATTTCGCCACACTTTGCACTCTGTCATGTGAAAGTTAAAGAGGAAAAAGAGCCAATAAGAGCAGCATAGCTTTACAAACGTCATTAAAATATCCATTAATGTCTTCCATCTATCGGTGGGCTGGTGTTGGGTTAGAGGGTTTTTTCTTGGGTTCTTCCAGCCTTTGATTTTTGATGGTTTAAATTGATTTACATTTGCATAGGGGCATTGTTCTTGTTTGTTTGTTGCTTGTTTTTTTATAGAGACTTGATTGTTGTTGTCTTTTGAATAGCATAAGAATTTTCACAAATAATAACAGCTCGGTTTTCATAGAAAGCCAGCTTTTCAAAAATACAAACAATTATCTCAAAGAATAAAGAGAAAAAAGAAGTCTCATGAGGGTTTACTTTTATCTTCTAAAAGAATATCCTCAAATCATCCACACACAACAAAACTATGTCTGCCTCTTTCCGTGTTAACACTCTCAATTGAATTTTAGTGACATCATCTTAACTAACACAAAAAAAACATTATAATCCTCGTCCATAAAACAAAGTTTCAAAATTCAAAGGTCAAGTAACATAACATCATAAGAAAGGTAAGATCATGATGATAAGTGCGGGAACTAAAGGTGTATGAAGTCATTTAAATGTGTGGTGGAAGCTAGCCTAAAAGGTTAGGCTGCCAGACTTAGGATTGTGAAGTCCTGGGTTTGAATCCTGGTAATACATTTCCAATCAATTCAGGTGCAGATGGGTATCAGCATCAGCTGGGGACTTAAACCTGCAAAATACTTAACATTGTCTCGTCAAGGGAGTGATGTATTTATACCTGTTCTGCTTAGCACTACAGAAACCAGAATATACTCTGACTCAATGGGCCATAACAGCCTTGAAGGAAATTACTTTAGGTTACTCAGATAACATTAAAAATATAAAATAGCAAAAGCATTTTTAAAGTAATTGTTTCGACTCCTTGAACTGCAATTAAAACTGTACTTGAAATAAACATGAGTATTCATTGTGCCAGGGGAACAAAATACATAGCTGCCAACCTTCCAAATCAAAACACAAGACTCTGAAAGTATAAACTAATCCTATCTTCACAAATCACTTACAATATGCCAGATAGAAAACATTGAGGAATTCTACTGAAAATAACCCCCCTTTACGGCAAAAAACAAAAATGTCCACCGATTGCTGGTCTTTCTGGTGAAGTGCCATGATAATTTTGCAAAACAAACTCAGAATGGCTTCTCTGTCCTTTCCCCTCAATCTCTTTCAATCTCTACTACTGTTAAATGTTGTAAAAGTCAGTGAGCCTGCACTTTGGGATACAGACTATAAATCCATCTTTATCTTTAACTTTGGGTTTCTTAAACAAAAACACGGTACGCCCTCATATGCACACTTTTCAAGGTAAATACGGACTTACAGGCTCAAATCAAAAAAAGAAAATGTACTACATATATATACGATTTTAACAACAAGTTGGCAGCTATGGAAATGTAATAAAAAATAAGATAAATTAGGTGCAAAAGTAGTAAATTGACCGCTAAGTAAAAAAGGTAGAAAAGGTGGGGGCACTGACTTGACGACTGACCAGGTAGAGTCGACTGCTGGCCGGTTGTCCGACTACCGTTGCGCCCGCTGTTCGTGTTGCTGCTGCTGCTGTTGCCGTTGCTTTCCACGCTGCCGTTAGCCATGCCGTTGCTGCTGGTGCCGTTGGCGCTGACAGCTGTGCCATCGCCAGACGTGTAAGCCACCGCCCAGCAGAGGGGAGATGTGGTTGAGGGACACCTGCTCTATGAACGAGGTGCCGTACTTCTTGAAGTACCACCACTCAAATATCTGCAAAGGGAGAGGAGGAAGGGAGGGGAAGAATGAGTTGTTTGGCGTTTTTTGTTGTTGTTTTATATCAAAATGAAAATACTTTTTAGAGGCTTACATTTTGGCCTAAAAATCATTTTGGGCGGTTTTGAGAGAACACATTTTTAAAACTCATTTATTTGCGGGATATGAACTACATAGTTCTTAAAACTATGACAATGATATCTCAGGAATGCTTGGGGGCATTTTATCCACATTTACTATGATGATAGATATCATAGGATGAGGAGTGTTAAAATGAAAGTTTCAATTCAGATTAATTTTGAGTTGGGCCAATATGTCAGCACACTGACCATTTGGCAGTGAGTTTGTAAGCACAAATCAAAGTAGTTCCAAACCCTGACTGGCCCAGGGTTTTTTTTGTTCTGTCTCCCAACTTAAGACTCTTAGGAAAGGTACCTCACACTATATTCCTCACTTGGCCCAGTGTGAATGGGTACTCAGCAGGCAGCTGTAATGTATGACTCCCTAATGGAGTCGAGGAGGAGTCTTTGAATGAAAAGGCTAGCTGAGGGAAAATGGTGTAGAGTCGAGGACCTGCTCTTGTGCGGGAATACAACTACAAAAAATTCATCTTTGTCTTTAAATTATGTTACAAAGCACAACTTCAGTAACATCCATCTATTTAGTTAAGTTCATAAGCTATCGTGATTGATAGCAGCCACTGACACGACATAAGGTATAAGATGCGATGGAAAAGCAAAGCTGTGCCCAACAATACAGATCCACTTTTTTAAAGTTTTCCCAACTTCTACTATTGACAAAAGCAGATTTTTCTTTACAGATTGTCATAGTTAGTAGGTGTATAATATTAAATTATGCTTAGATGTAGTAAATAAAGCTCAGATCGCAGTTTAACCAATGATCATAATATAACTTGAGTTTAAGGGACTTCCAAATTCCCATTTTTAAGCCGTTTCATTAAACAACGGACGATTCTCTTCTGTGAACAAGAAACCACCTACCAGAATAAGGCCTGAGATGAGGGAAGAGGTTCCAGTCAAGGCCACGTAGAATTTGGGGGTAAGGGTGTTCAGGAACATTGTGGCTGCAAAAGAAGAAAGAAAATATGTCGACATTATTAGACAATACAGAGAAGACTTTATTAGAAGATACAAAATTGACATTATTAGATGACGCAAATTATTGGTAGACATTATTAGGACAACACAAAGTTGACATTATTAGACAACACAAAGTTGACATTATTAGATGACACAAAGATGACATTTTTAGATGACACAAAGGTGACATTATTAGACAACACTAAAGCGTTGACATTTAGATGACACAAAGATGACATTATTAGACAACACAAAGTTGACATTTCTAGATGACAAAGATGACATTATTAGACTAGACACAAAGATGATATTGTTAGGACACAAAGATGACATTATTAGACAACACAAAATTGGCATTTTTAGATGACACAAAGATGACATTATTAGATCTACACAAAGATGACATTGTTAGAGGATAGAAAGATGACATTATTAGACGACACAAAGACATTTTTAGATGACACAAAGGTGACATTATTAGACAACACAAAGTTGATGATGACACAAAGATGACATTATTAGACAACACAAAGTTGACATTTCTAGATGACACAAAGATGACATTATTAGATGACACAAAGATGATATTGTTAGGGGATAGAAAGATGACATTATTAGACAACACAAAATTGGCATTTTTAGATGACACAAAGATGACATTATTAGAGATGACATTGTTAGAGGATAGAAAAGATGACATTATTAGACACACAAAGTTGACATTTTTAGATGACACAAAGATGACATTATTAGACTATTACAAAGATGACATTGCTAGAGGATAGAAAGATGACATTATTAGACGACACAAAGTTGACATTTCTAGATGACACTATTAGACAACACAACGTTGACATTTTTAGATGACACAAAGATGACATTATAAGACAACACAAAGTTGACGTTATTAGGGGATACAATGATGACATCATTAAAGCAAATTAAAACTGTCTTTATCAAGCAGTGCAAAGTTGGCATCATTAGACATGTGGACAGTCATGACACTGTCACATACAGTTTGTGAGTATTGTGAAACCAACCCCTTTGTAAATGTTCTTTCAAGGAGGCTGTAACAAAGAATATATATAATATACGAGTTTGTGATGTATTGTGTGTCTTCAGACAAATCGTTTCCTCTCTTAGGTTTTGTTATACGAGTGTGTGATGTATTGTGTCTTTGTCAGACAAATTGTTTTCCTCTTAGGTTTTTGTTATACGAGTTTGTGATGTATTGTGTCTTTGTCAGTCAAATCGTTTCCTCTCTTAGGTTTTGTTATGCAGAGGTGATTTTTGTCAGTCAAATCGTTTCCTCTCTTAGGTTTTGTTATACGAGTTTGTGATGTATTGTGTCTTTGTCAGTCAAATCGTTTCACTCTCTTAGGTTTTGTTATACGAGTTTGATGATTGTATCTTTTGTCAGACAAATCTTTTCCTCTCTTAGGTTTTGATGTTATACAGTCAGTCAAATCGTTTCTCTCTTAGGTTTTGTTATGAGTTTGTGATGTATTGTATCTTTGTCTTAGGTTTTGTTATACGAGTTTGTGATGTATTGTGTCTTTGTCAGTCAAATCGTTTCTCTCTTAGGTTTTGTTATACGAGTTTGTGATGTATTGTGTCTTTGTCAGACAAATCGTTTCCTCTCTTAGGTTTTGTTATACGAGTTTGTGATGTATTGTGTCTTTGTCAGACAAATCGTTTTACACTCTCTTAGGTTTTGTTATACGAGTTTGTGATGTATTGTGTCTTTGTCTCTTTTCCTCTCTTAGGTTTTGTTATACGAGTTTGTGATGTATTGTGTCTTTGTCAGTCAAATCGTTTCCTCTCTTAGGTTTTGTTATACGAGTTTGTGATGTATTGTGTCTTTGTCAGACAAATCGTTTCTCTCTTTAGGTTTTGTTATACGAGTTTGTGATGTATTGTGTCTTTGTCAGTCAAATCGTTTCCTCTCTTAGGTTTTGTTATACTTTGTCAGTTTGTTTTATATACGATTTGTGATGTATTGTGTCTTTGTCCAGTCAAATTTTCGGTTTTATTATACGAGTTTGTGATGTATTGTGTCTTTGTCAGTCAAATCGTTTCCTCTCTTAGGTTTTGTTATACGAGTTTGTGATGTGATGTATTGTGTCTTTGTCAATCAAATCGTTTCAAGGTTTTGTTATACCGTTTCTTTGTCAGACAAATCGTTTCTCTCTTAGGTTTTGTTATACGAGTTTGTGATGTATTGTGTCTCTTAGGTTTTGTTAACAAATGTATTGTGTCTTTGTTCAAATCGTTTCCTCTCTTAGGTTTTGTTATATTGGCAATGTACTTTTCAAGAGGTTTTGTTATACGAGTTTGTGATGTATTGTGTCTTTGTCAGACAAAATCGTTTCCTCTCTTACTCTTAGGTTTGTTATACGAGTGTGTGATGAGTGTCTTTATCCAAAATCGTTTCCTCTCTTAGGTTTTGTTATACGAGTGTGTGATGTATTGTCTTTGTCAACAAAATCGTTTCCTCTTTTAGGTTTGTTATACGAGTTTGTGATGTATTGTGTCTTTTGTCAGACAAATCGTTTTCCTCTCTTAGGTTTTGTTATACGAGTTTGTGATGTATTGTGTCTTTGTCAGACAAATCGTTTCCTCTCTTAGGTTTTGTTATACACTTTGTCAGTCAAATCGTTTCCTCTCAGGTTTTTTTGTTAGAATCTCTCCCTGCACCATATGCCAGCTCTCAAGGCAAACAAAGAGGAAACAGCGAGAGGAAGATAATGAGTAAAAAAAGAAGAAAAAAGAAGAAGTGTCAGGACAGGTAGGACTAAACAACCCTCCAACCGCCCACCCTGTCTTAAGTACAGGTACCTAAATTTGCAGACAGAGAGCATTGAAGGAACAATCGCTAAAACGAAGTACACCCCTGTTCCATCACATGAAATATAACGTTCTTGTTAATTCAAATTACAGGTAGTTTCTACTAAGTGATTAAAAGGTGGTGGATTGTTTTAGCATGCTGTAGACTTTTTCACTTTGCCAGCAAAAACATGGTGAAACTTTCTATACACCCAGCAATAAGCAGTTCATGACATTAAAGTAATTCAAGTTTGAGTGTTACTTTCACCAGCCTCTGCTGCTCATTACCATATCAATTTTCTGTCTGTCACTACCTGTCTGTGGGGCATTTATTTTTATGGAGGTGGGTGTGTGGGTGTGCGTGTGTGTGTGTGTGTGGGTGTGTGTGTGTGAAAAAGGGCACTGGAAAAGGGGGAAGGGTGAAAAGGGCTGGAAAAAAGGGGGTAGAAAAAAGGATAGTGGGGGGGGGTGCGGGAAAAGGGAGGGGGGAGGGGTTAATCGAAACAACAGCAGTCATGGCGTGTATCACTGTCACAGTCGGGTTTTCTTCTGACTAAAATCTTTATATTTATTTAGTGTTCTCTAGCTGTCACAGGAGAAGCGAAATTTATCAGTATTGTAGTAATAATAATGTTCCGATTGGTCCATTTCTACTGATTCACCAATTTTATAAACATGAGGAACACGATTCTGATTTGAGACAGACCTAGATTTACTCACCCCTCTCTCCCTCCCCTTCTCTCTCTCTCTCTCTCTCTCTCTCTCTCTCTCTCTCTCTCTCTCTCTCTCTCTCTCTCTCTCTCTCTCTCTCTCTCTCTCTCTCTCTCTCTCTCTCTCTCTCTCTCTCTCTCTCTCTCTCGCCACCAACCTTCCTTTCTCTCCTTCCTCCCTTTTCTCTCTCTCTCTCTCTCTCTCTCTCTCTCTCTCTCTCCTCTCTCTCTCTCTCTCTCTCTCTCTCTCCTCTCCCTCCCTCCCTCCCTCCCTCCCCCTCCCTCCCTCCCTCCCTCCCTCTCTCTCTCTCTCTCTCTCTCTCTCTCTCTCTCTCTCTCTCTCTCTCTCTCTCTCTCTCTCTCTCTCTCTCTCTCTCTCTCTTTCTCTCTGTCAAACCGAAACACAGACAAAATGGAAGACAGAGATAGACAGGCAGACAAGAGAGCAGTGTGTAAATTAATTCTATGTCACGTCTAAATGAAAACCAGGATTCAAATGCAGAAAAAACGGACTCTTTACTTCACCATTTAATCTAAATATAAATATCTGCTTAAAACTGTCTAAACGTGCGAATTCGCCTAACCCTAGTTTTTCAGGAGAAGCACACAAAAAAAAAGATCGTAAATAATCAAACCCTATGAGTTTGTTGAGAGAAAAATGCAAATCCTTGTTTTAGATCATGCGTGTAAAATGAGTTTTCTATTGGTTGAAGGTCTCCAATGTTTAAAAGGAACGCGAAAGAAGCATGCGTTCGACCACATCAAGGACACATCTCATATATCCCATGTATCCCATGTATGTGGACTTGCGTGTTTAGACGGTTCCACCGACGACATAACAAATTAACATAATTCTGAGTTCGTCATTCTATGTGCGTAAAAGACTCTGACACCAGGCCCCTGAGACTAGTGTGAGAGCAACCATATTCTGCATTCACTTTCTAAATTTATCCCAATATCGTTTTCATTTTTTTAAATTTTTTCTACTACAACTTTACAAGTGACGTTTCATCAAAGACAAATTCATCCTTTCCATAATTTACGGGTCAAATGTTTAGTCAGCAAAGCTGCCATTTTCAAACGAATTATTCTCATCTGAATGAAACCGCTGTGGCCATCGAGAAAAAAAACCAACCCATTATCATCATGAAATTATCATCCAGATTATCATTACGTAATGTGTAAATAGAAATCGTTTGTCGATTCCAATTAAAGTATTACTAGTATTAGATTATAATTCGCACTGATTACTTTGACGAGCCATGCTGGTACGATATTATATACTGTACATGTATATATATATATATATATATATATATATATATATATATATATATATATATGTGTGTGTGTGTGTGTGTGTGGAGAGAGAAAAACCTCCTCACACAATTGAAAACCATAATGCACAATAGCTTGAAATGCCTGTCGTACGTTGGTGGGTGAACAATGGTTCCTCCACTCCCTGTCACCAGAGCTGCCAGTTAGAAGACAACCTTTGGACAGCAGGATTGGATCTGTGTGGACACCTACGTGTCATGAACATAAGCCAGCAAGGGATTAACAGGTTCCCTGACTTCTGACGGACGGGGGGGGGAGGGAGGGGGATGGGTATGAAAGTCGTGTTCATAGCAGTGAGTTGGACGCTGACACAGACGTCATCCCCACACCTACTGTCACTACTAGTACTAGTATTACCACTGTGTCTAGTATATTATTAAAACCACTACTACTGGTATCATCACCATTACTACAACTACTACTACTACTACTACTACTACTACTACTACTACTACTACTACTACTACTACTACTGCTGCACATATGTACCACTACTATTACTACTACTACAGCTACTACTGCTACTACTACTGCTGCTGCTGCTGTTACTGCTATTGCTACTACTACTGCTGCAACTGCTACTGCTACTACTACTA
>JAXRKP010000103.1:195000-202500 GCA_037039925.1 Doris montereyensis
TCCACAATATGCCGTAAGTGGTAACTTATTGATTGTCATAAATATGTGGTAATAATGGCAAGACGAAAGGTAAGTCAAAGGAAATGAGAAGAAGAACCCAACAACATTGCCTTCAACCGCACGCACACCTCTCTTTAACCGATACCCTTCGGAGTAACAATAGTAACATTGCCATGCTGTTCGCATTATCACACAAATCTTCCCTCTAACTTATTGTCAAGTTTCATTGAGAGTTACCCTGTCCACCATAACATGCGGTGATCTCATGGTGAATTAAGAGGTAATAGCCAGATGAAAGATAAGTTAAAGAGTGAAAGGAAATGAGAAGAAGAACCTACCAGTATGACCGTTAACCGCACACACCCACACACACACACCTCTCTCTCTCTGGACACTACCCTTCGTTACTACATTGCATGCTGTTCATAGTATCACACAAACCCTTTATTTACCACCTATACGCTACATTACATTCACATTCACACACACACATACACACACGCCTATACACATGGGGGACTCGATAGTCCAGAGGCAAGGTGTCTCAATCAAAATCAAAGGGTAATGATTTCGAGCACCGCCGACGGTTGAAAACAATTTTCGATTTTTTTCGAGCAAAATCTTCCCTCCTGGTCCAGGTAGGTGGATCGACACCTAGTCCCATCGGAGACGGACGATAAAAAGGAGGTCCTGTGTGCATATCACAACTTTCTGTGCACGTTAAAGATCCCTTGGCTGTTTACAAGGCAGTCTGGGCAAAATTTATAAATCCTACAAAAACCCCGAGATCACCTTAGTTGTGGATGTGGGTAAATCAAATCAGATATAAAAAAAAAAGCTATACAAACAAATACACACCTATATACACAAATACATACACACACACACACACAAATCCATCTAAACACACAAACACACATCTCAACACACAAATATATATATATATATATATATATATATATATATACATATATATATATATATATATACATATACACAATACACACAAACACACGCCATGGCACCGAGTAGGCAGCTGAGCAAAGCTGCGCATACATATTATTGTGTTTTGTATTGTTTTGTCAGAAGGTCCCAGGTGTGTTGGACTAATTGGATGCTACGGTAGCGTGGAATTTGAAGCCTGGTGCCTAGCCTATCCCAGAACCTAACAACAGCAACCACTGCGTTTGTCTCGACACATGTGGCCACAGAAACCAGAGAGAAAAGAAGAAAAGATAGAAAAAAATCAAAAGATGATGCTGAATAAGGTTCCGTGGGTAAAAGGTTGTTTTTTGTTGGGTCTTTTTTGTTTTTGTTTTTTGTTTTTTTTTTTTGGGGGGGGGGGTTGCCACCACCCGACATATATATGCGGTGATCTCCAGGGTGAACTAGGAGGAAAGCCTTTCAGTAACGCCCGCCAACCTGCCACTGTACAGGTGCACTATAAATAATAATAATAATAATAATAATAATAACAACAATAATAATAATGAATAATAATAATAATAATAATAATAATAATAATAATAATAATAACAATAATAACAATAATAATAATGACAATATAATAATAATAATAATAATAATAATAATAATAATAATAATAATAATAATAATAATAATAATAATAATAATAATAATAATAATAATAATAATAATAATAATAATAGTAGTATTAATATACACAATAATAATAATAATATAATCATAACAATAATAACACCAATAATAATAAAAATAACAATAATAATAATAAAATATTAATCATAATAATAATAATAATAATAATAGTACTAATAATAATAATAATGATGATGATAATAATAATAATAATAATAATAATAATAATAATAATAAAATAAAAATAATAATATAATCATAACAATAAAAACATCAAGAATACTACTACTACTACTACTACTACTACTACTACTACTACTACTACTACTACTACTACTACTACTACTATTACTACTACTACTATTACTATTACTATTACTACTGCTACTACTACTACTACTACTACTACTACTACTACTAGCAATAATAATAATAATAATAATAATAATAATAATAATAATAATAATAATAATAATAATGGAGAAGAAGAAAAAACATTACGTACTAATACACGCATAACAATACACTCACATAGACGCATACGTGGTGTATATTACATACAAATGTATACACACTACATAATTATAAAACATGCACGATTGATATTAGTATTATATACACATACATGACATACACGTAGTATTCTACAGCCATACATCCATACATACACACATACATACATACATCCATACATACATCCATACATACATACATCCATACATATACATACATACATATATACATACATCCACACACATACATACACACACATACATACATACACACATACATACATACACACATACATACACACATACATCCATACATACATACATACATAACATACATACATACATCCATACACACATACATACATACACACATACATACACACATACACACACATACATACATACATACCATACACATACATCCATACATACACACATAAATACACACATACATACATATACACACACACATACATACACACATACATACATACATCCATACACACATACACACATACACACATACATACATATACATACATACATCCATACATACATCCATACATACATACATACATACACATATACATCCATACATACATACATACATACACATACACATATTTACACACATACATACATACATACATCCATATACACACATATATACATACATACACACATACATAACATACATACACACACATACATACATCCATACATACACACATACATACATACACACATATAAATCCATACATACATACACACATACATACATCCACATACATACATACATACACACATGCATACATACACACACACATACATAATAGGAAAACATCTTCACTATTTTACGTTTCGTTTTTTCCCCCTCCAGTGCTGTCGTCATTTTAAATCGTCCACGTACGTCAAACGTTCGCTCTCAAGCATGTTCTAAATCAACTTCCGACTGAGATCAAACGCTGCGTGTTTAGTGTTTGTTATTCCCCTTGTCGGTGACATGGTACATTGTACAATGTGATAATAGTATACACGCACTAGCACATTGTGCTGGGAGTCTTTTCGTCAACGTCATAGGTAATAGGTAAGAGGTAAAAAGTATACTATCTGGCGAATCTGGGAACGAAAAAATCTTGCCATTTACAAAGAGAAGAAGCAATCTAGCACAATGAAGGAAAGAAAATAGTATCTGTCACAATACATGTACATATTATATAAGATGGAAAAATATCTGGTAAATCAAGTAGCCTCCAGTTGAAAGCGCAGAACGACACCACTGTACCCAGACAGACAAGACAGACACCACCATGCCGATATACATATATATATATACAATAAAGGCATCCGTGGATCACCAGAGAGGTAATGTAGGTACTAAAGGACGTAAGGAAGGAAGGAAGGAAGTGTGTTAGTTTAAGTAAGGTCGTGAGAAGGTAAGTAAGGAAGGAAGGAAGGGAGTGTGTTAGTTAGTTTAAGGGTCGTGAGAACGTAAGTAAGGAAGGAAGAAAGGGAGTAAGTAGGTAAGTAAGTAGGTAGGTATGTAGGTATGTGGTAAGTAAGTGAGCTAGTGTGCAACAAGGTAAGTGAGGAGGGAAGAAAGGGAAGAAATGGAGTGAGTAAGGAATGGAGTGAGTAAGGAATAGAGTGAGTAAGGAATGGAGTGAGTAAGGAATGGAGTGAGTAGGAGTGGAGTGAGTAAGGAATGGAGTGCGTAAGGAATGGAGTGCGTAGAGAATGGAGTGCGTAAGGAATGGAGTGCGTATGAATGGAGTGCGTATGAATGGAGTGAGTAAGAATGGAGTGAGTAAGGAATGGAGTGAGTAAGGAATGGAGTGAGTAAGGAATGGAGTGAGTAAGGAATGGAGTGCGTAAGGAATGGAGTGAGTAAGGAATGGAGTGAGTAAGGAATGGAGTGAGTAAGGAATGGAGTGAGCCAAGGAATGGAGTGAGTAAGGAAAGAATGAAGGAAGGAATTGGGCGAGTAAGGATTTGTTTGTTTCTTTGAAATTTACCCTGTCCACCACTGCAGGGATCTCAGGGTGAATAAAGAGGAAGCAGAAAGATGAAAGATAAAAGAAAGGAAAGAAATAGGACCTATCACTATCAGTAGCGTCCCCCAACCGCCCGCGCGAGTAAGGAAGTCAGGAAGGAGCAAGGAATTAAGGAAGGAATGGAGGAAGGAAAGAAGGGAGCTACTAAGTAAGTAAATACGGAAGGAAGGGATAAAGTAAGGAATCGAGGAAGGAAGGAATGAATGAAGGGGTAGGAAAGAAGGGAGCAAGTAAGTAAATAAGGAAGGACGGAACTAAAAGGAAGGAGGGAAGAAAAGAAGGAAGGAAGGAATGGAGGGAGGGAGAGAGGAAAGAAGGGAGCTAGTAAGTAAGTGAATAATATTGGAAGAAAGGAGGTAAGAAATAAAGTCAGTAAGAAAGTGTGAGTTGGAGGGTAGGTAGGTAAGTGAGGCAGTACGGAAGGACAAAAGAAAGGAAGGCAGGAAGCTCGGAAGGAAAAAGAGGAGCAAAGTAAAGGAGGACAACGTATTTTTGTTAGTTAGTTTCAAACCATAGGCGATGATCTCAGGAAGATAAAAAAAAACCAGTCAGTTGGTAGGTACGTGAGTAGGGGAATAGAACTAGAATCAATATGAAGAAGACCAGTCCCATCCCCTGAATAAAGAATACGAAGGATCACAAAGATCCCAACGCCTAAATGTAAAATACCGAGTACAGAAAGATATCAAAATTCATTTGTTCTCACCTCCATTAAAAGAAACCAATGAGTTTTTCGTTTAAATTATACTATTTCTTGGCCTTAAACTATTACTCTCAGTTTTAAACTCTTATTTATCGGTTTTACTGAATTTGCTAAAAGACTTATTTCTTGTATCGGTACGTACAATAATGCACATGGGAGTTGTTTCAACGATTTTTGTATCTGTGATAACATTTAACAAAGATTTAAAAACATAGTTATACTTATACAACATGATCATTATGATTTTATATTGTCCATATCCATAAATCACCGATTTTGTAATGTATTGATTTTAGTCGTGAAATAGAGGATGAAAGAGAAAATGAAAGTGAAAGGGATAAATTGTATTGTAATTTATCCATTTGGACGTGACCAGAGCAAATTTCCTTTTGGACAAATAAAGACATCTTATCTTATGTTCTCTTATTTTATCTAAAAGCATTTTGTCATTCTCAGCTGCAAAACTGTTCACGTCATTTGCTCTATATTTGAATGTATTTGACGTCATTTCCTCTATATATTTGAATGTGTTTGACGTCATTTCCATTCATCTACATTGACATTACAGGACGTGAAGTCTCATAACTTTACAGGCATTGCATTGCATTTGCCTGCTATCATATCCAATATAGGTCGGCAGACAGTGTTCGCTTGCTAACCTAATACTAATGCGTTGTAGTAAACATGTCCAGTTGGTTTCGGTACGTGGAAGCTATCAATGAACGTGGAGCACACAAACAAACCCTCGATGAGCATACTGATGCAATCGTAACGTGGGCAGAAGTGGAAGCGGGAGAAGATGAAGGAAGAAGAGGAAGAAGAAGAAGAAGAAGAAGAAGAAGAAGAAGAAGAAGAAGAAGAAAGAAGAAGAAGAAGAAGAAGAAGAAGAAGAAGAAGAAGAAGAAGAAGAAGAAGAAGAAGAAGAAGAAGAAGAAGAAGAAGAAGAAAAAAAGAAGTAAAAAAGAAGAAGTAAAAAAGAAGAAGAAGAACAACAACAGTAACAAGATGATGATGAAGAAGAAAAGGAAAAGAAGGAAAATCAATAGCAGAAGCAACCAACAAAAACCACCAAAAGGCAGACTTAATGAAGCCCATGTCTTCTCATCAGCAAAGAAAAGGGAGGAATATTGCTCACTCAGGTCGTGCGGTGAAAACGCGAGACAACAGAACTGCAGGGGAACACCCCCACCCCCTTAAAATCCACTGCTCTCGCCTTTGTAAATTTTGCGCTTGCGAATGACAGGGGTCTCATTGTCCAGAAAACGGTGGAATTTAACTCAGTCTGGAATTGGCGTCTGGAAAAGGAAGAAAGGATCTCTTCTTTGTGCGTCTGTTTGCATTGTATGTATGTAACACATGTATGTCGAGCTCCGCTTAGCTCACTGATGACAATCGCCCATACAACGAGGCCCTGTCAGTGTCAGACGTGCAGTTGATCACTTGGTCTATCATTATTATTATTATTATTATTATTATTATTATTATTATTATTAGAATTAATATTATTATTATAATTATTATAATTATTATTATTATTATTATTATTATTATTATTATTATTATTATTATTATCATTATTTGTATTATTATAATTATAATAATAATACTAATTATTATTATATTATTATTGTTATTATTATTATCATTATTAAAATTGCCTGTGTCTTTATTATCATCATTATGATTCGGGAGAAGGGTCGCGCGCAGTATCGTAGCTGAAAATTCTCTTCAGTGGTTCATGTGATAACGATCTGTTAGTTTCATTAAAATTTACCACGTCCACCATTGCGGTGATCTCATGGTGATTAAAGGGGAAAGCAGCATGATGAAAGATAAGTGAAAAGAAGGAAAAGGAAAGGAAAGGAAAGAAATTGGACCTACCAGCAGCATCCGCAAGCCGCCCGCTGTGATAAATATAGAAATGATACAAATCGATGATAATTGTTTTTTTAAAGGCCTCTCATGGACACAGGCCAGGCCAATACAAAACGAGTGAACAGCTTTTCATTTGGATGTTACCCTATCCACCACTCCCGGTGATCTTAGGAGTGGATTACAGGTAAGAGGAAAAGGCAACACATAAGGCAATGTGTACAAAGTGAGAGGATAAGGACGAAAGCAAAATCCCAATGAGTACAAACTCGTTGCTGACAGTGACAAAGACCTCAATGATATTTTCCTCAATACTCCTCATCGCCGTACCGCCTGTCAAATCCATCTTCTTAATTAAGTGTTATAATATACACACACGCGAAAAAACTGCTGTAAAAACAACACGTGCCCAAAACTCATCAGAGTTGAGAGCGTATTACATGGAAATCAAGATAAATCAGGCGTTAAGTAGAACCCTGTGTGTGTTGGGACACACACACACAAAGGCATTATGGCCTCGTGTCATAGTAGTTTATCATTACGTTTGTCCACGCCAACATTTACTTTCACCAAATCTGATTACAACTTCAAAACTAGCTATACAGACCTAGATCTAGCAACCCATTTTGCTGCTGGGTCGACGACAGGAGTGCCAGAAAAATTTGCCCAGACTGGGGAATCGATCTAAGGTGTCCTGAGTGGTAGACAGACGCCCTACTGATTCTTCAACCTACAATAA
>JAXRKP010000103.1:226416-228916 GCA_037039925.1 Doris montereyensis
TAGTTGTGGTGATGGGAGCAGTAGTAGAAGTAGTTGTGGTGGTGGGAGCAGTAGTAGAAGTAGTTGTGGTGGTGGGAGCAGTAGTAGAAGTAGTTGTGGTGGTGGGAGCAGTAGTAGAAGTAGTTGTGGTGGTGGGAGCAGTAGTAGAAGTAGTTGTGGTGGTGGGAGCAGTAGTAGAAGTAGTTGTGGTGGTGGGAGCAGTAGTAGAAGTAGTTGTGGTGGTGGGAGCAGTAGTAGAAGTAGTTGTGGTGGTGGGAGCAGTGGTAGTAGTAAAGTGGTAGTGGGAAGTAGTAGGTAGTGGGTGGTGGGAGCAGTAGTAGAAGTAGTTGTGGTGGTGGGAGCAGTAGTAGAAGTAGTTATTGTGGTGGTGGGAGCAGTAGTAGAAGTAGTTGTGGTGGTGGGAGCAGTAGTAAAGTAGTAGCAATAGTAGTAGTAGAAGTGTGGTAATGGTGGTGGGAGCAGTAGTAGAAGTAGTAGCAATATCAGTGGTGGTGGGAGCAGTAGTAGAAATAGTAGCAATAGTAGTGGTGGTGGGAGCAGTAGTAGAAATAGTAGCAATAGTAGTGGTGGTGGGAGCAGTAGTAGAAATAGTAGCAATAGTAGTGGTGGTGGTGGGAGCAGTAGTAGAAGTAGTAGCAATAGTAGTGGTGGTGGTGGGAGCAGTAGTAGATGTGGTAATGGTGGTGGGAGTAGTAGTAGAAGTAGTAGCAATAGTTGTGGTGGTGAGCAGTAGTAGTAAAGTAGTAGCAATAGTAGTGGTGGTGATGGGAGCAGTAGTAGAAATAGTAGCAATAGTAGTGGTGGTGGTGGGAGCAGTAGTATAAATAGTAGCAATAGTAGTGGTGATGGGAGCAGTAGTAGTAAAATAGTAGCAATAGTAGTGGTGGTGGTGGGAGCAGTAGTATAAATAGTAGCAATAGTAGTGGTGATGGGAGCAGTAGTAGAAATAGTAGCAATAGTAGTGGTGGTGATGGGAGCAGTAGTATAAATAGTAGCAATAGTAGTGGTGGTGGTGGGAGCAGTAGTAGAAATAGTAGCAATAGTAGTAGTGGTGGTGGGAGCAGTAGTAGAAATAGTAGCAATAGTAGTAGTGGTGGTGGGAGCAGTAGTAGAAGTAGTAGCAATATTAGTGATGGTGGTGGGAGCAGTAGTAGAAATAGTAGCAATGGTAGTGGTGGTGGTGGGAGCAGTAGTAGAAATAGTAGCAATAGTAGTAGTTGTGGTGGGAGCAGTAGTAGAAATAGTAGCAATAGTAGTGGTGGTGGTGGGAACAGTAGTAGAAGTAGTAGCAATAGTAGTGATGGTGAGAGCAGTAGTAGAAGTAGTAGCAATAATAGTGGTGGTGGGAGCAGTAGTAGAAGTAGTAGCAATAGTAGTGTTGTGGTGGGAGCAGTAGTAGAAGTAGTAGCAATAGTAATTGTTGGTGGGAGCAGTAGTAGAAGTAGTAGCAATAATAATGGTGGTGGGAGCAGTAGTAGAATTAGTAGCAATAGTAGTTGTGGTGGGAGCAGTAGTAGACGTAGTAGATGAAGTAGGGGTGGTGGGAGCAATAGTAGATGTAGTAGTGGGATTGGGAGCGGTAGTAGAAGTAGTAGCAATATTAGTCGTGGTAGGAGCAGTAGTAGAAATAGTAGCAATAGTAGTAGTTGTGGTGGGAGCAGTAGTAGAAGTAGTAGCAATAGTAGTGGTGGTGGGAGCAGTAGTAGAAGTAGTAGCAATAGTAGTGATGGTGGTGGGAGCAGTAGTAGAAGTAGTAGCAATAGTAGTGGTGGTGGTGGGAGCAGTAGTAGCAAATAGCAATAGTAGTGGTGGTGGTGGGAGCAGTAGTAGAAGTATAGCAATAGTAGTGATGGTGGTGGGAGCAGTAGTAGAAATAGTAGCAATAGTAGTGGTGGTGGTGGTGGGAGTAGTAGTAGAAGTAGTAACAATAGTAGTGGTGGTGGTGGTGGAAGCAGTAGTAGATATAGTAGTGGTGGTGGGAGCAGTAGTAGATATAGTAGTGGTGGTGGGAGCAGTAGTAGCAATAGTAGTGGTGGTGGTGGTGGGAGCAGTAGTAGATATAGTAGTGGTGGTGGGAGCAGTAGTAGCAATAGTAGTGGTGGTGGTGGTGGGAGCAGTAGTAGATATAGTAGTGGTGGTGGGAGCAGTAGTAGCAATAGTAGTGGTGGTGGTGGTGGGAGCAGTAGTAGATATAGTAGTGGTGGTGGGAGCAGTAGTAGCAATAGTAGTGGTGGTGGTGGTGGCAGTAGTAGTAGATATAGTAGTGGTGGTGGGAGCAGTAGTAGATATAGTAGTGGTGGTGGGAGCAGTAGTGGATATAGTAGTGGTGGTGGTGGTGAGAGCAGTAGTAGCAATAGTAGTGGTGGTGAGAGCAGTAGTAGCAATAGTAGTGGTGGTGGGAGCAGTAGTAGCAATAGTAGTGGTGGTGGTGGGAGTAGTAGTAGAAGTAGTAGCAATAGTAGTGGTGGTGGTGGTGGGAGCAGTAGTAGATATAGTAGTG
>JAXRKP010000103.1:233916-236416 GCA_037039925.1 Doris montereyensis
ATAGTGGTAGGTGGAAGTGGTTGCGGTAGAGGTAGACGTAGAGGTAGTGGTAGAGGAAATGGTAGTGGTAAAGTTTAAATACACATTACGGCAGTGGGCCTCACTCAGCGTTTTACTCTTGCTGGTGTTTTTTGTAGTTGCGTATGTGTGTGTGTGTGTGTGTCATGTGATTTTAGCGTAAACAAGTCAAAAACCTATTCTGTTGACTCATACTACAAAATGAGCATAACATTGTTTTGAATACAAAAGTTAGGTCGTTGCTAGCATCACCGTGAGGTTGTAGAGAGTGTTTTCGATACTAAACTTAATGAATAGAATCGAAACGCAACTTTTTATGCTTCTTCCTAGGACTGTAGAACTTCCTATGCTGAAGGACAGGTTTACAATGTACTGTCCTAAAAGGTTGACCACATCCATGCAGACAGTATAGCAAATGTAACACATACATATAAAACGTCATATAACGTATTATTATTATTATTATTATTATTATTATTATTATTATTATTATTATTATTATTATTATTATTATTATTATTATTATTATTATTATTATTATTATTATTATTATTATTATTAATATGTAAATATGAAGTTTTTTAAGAATAAAAGGATATTATTAATTTTGGACTTGACCAGAGTTTTCAATATTTCAAAGGCCAAGTAGATTATACTAAATATTAATTATATTATTTATTGTAACTTGTCAACTTTATCAGTAATTAATACATAGAAAAGTGGCATGAAATCATGTCGAAAGTCTTTTCTCTTCTTTGTGATATATTTAGAACGTGGGACAAAAACAACAATTTCTTAGTACATGTACAATGTTATGATGGCGGTAGAGTGTCCAATAGTCGATATTTCCATATTTACGACTATTACAACAATAGATGCTATCACTATATTGCATGCATAGAGTCGATAGTTTTATGCTTGTTGCTATGAGTTGGTGACGAATTAGAGTTGATTAAAACTAAATTGGAAAAACAGTTTCAATGTACTTTTATTAATGGATACTGAAATTTTTAAAAAGAAGAAGTTGTATGGCATTTCAACCAATGATTGAGTAGCTTCTTTTTGTTGTTGGGGTTTTTGTTTATGATAATTTTGGTAATGTAAGGAGGGATTTAGTGACAGGATGTGTCAGTTACGTAATATAAATAGACTTAGTGATGTACATTTCTTTAAACAAGCAATTGCGTTATAAAAGTGTTCAAGAAGATTTGATATTCATACATACGTACTACATACACATACATACATACATACATTCATACACACATTCATACATACATACATACATACATACATACATACATACATACATACATACATACAATCATACATACATACATACATACATTCATACATACATACATACATACATTCATATATACATACATACATACATACATACATACACACATACACATACATACATACATACATACATACATACATACATACATACATACATACATACATACATATACATACAATCATACATACATACATACATGCATATCCACACGGACACTTACATACACACTTGCATACATTCATAGACACCTAAAATGTATATGCACTTAGAATAATACCATGACACAAGCGCACACACACACACACACACACTGCCAATAATGACTACAAACTGAAACTACTTCTAGATGATATACAGGCCTTTACTTTCAAGCGTGATGTCATTGCTAAGCAATAACGATAGCATAATGTTAGGGGAAAAGAAAGGAAAGAGTACTCAGAGAGGAGTGATGCGTGAATGTAAGTGTAACCCTCTACTCACGTCGAGAAATCCAGCACCCCCTCCCCCTCTCCTCCTCCCTCCTCCTTCCCCCCTCCCCCCACTCCTCTATAAAACCCGTTATGATTATTTTTCTTTCTTTCTCGTTATCCAAATTCCCCCTATTTTCTAGCCTTTCTCTCTTGTTTTCACTCTTACTTCTGTCATTCTTTCTTTCCCCCTCCCCCTCCCGTTTTATTCTTAGATGTCGTTCTCTTTAGCGCGCCGACCTCATTGCCATCTGGGTGAAGGTTATAAAATGAAAGGTAAAAGTTAGGGGGGGGGGCGGGTTCCCTAACAGAAGAGGAAAGAGAGAAAAAGAAAAAAACCAAGGAAAGAAAGAAAGAAAGAAAGAAAGAAAGAAAAGAAAAAAAGAAAGAGAAGCGATGCGTGTAAAACGCTAGCCAGTGGCGCCAGTCAGACATGAAAGAGAAACACGTTGTACTAAGCAGCTGGTATGTGCCTAATATCGATATTATGGAAATCAATGACACAAAGAATGAGAAGAAAATATAGAGCTGCACATTGACTGCATTGGCGATGTCTAAATTTAGTTTGGCATTTAGTGGGGTGTTTTCTTTCGCACTACACTGTCTGTTCTCGGCTATGTCTGGCTCTGATGGGGCCATGGCTGGCTAATAATTATTATTGTCGGGATTTTATATCTTATCTGTACTATCCGAGAGGGTGAGAATCTAG
>JAXRKP010000103.1:246416-253916 GCA_037039925.1 Doris montereyensis
ACTACTGCTTCTGCTACTGCTGCTGCTGCTGCTGCTGCTGCTGCTGCTGCTACTACTGCTGCTGCTGCTGCTGCTACGTTTGAGCTTCTAGAGAGCAATTGAAATGGCGACAATCCTCATACACACATCAGTTGGCTCGATGCCAATTACAGATGCCTGCGACTCAATAATCCTATGGCGAGCGGGGTATCACATTTGCTTTATTGGGTAGAAAGAGGTCCACCCTTTCAATGCCAATGTTTTATTAGCCCCATGTCGAGTGCAGGATGGATTGTGGAAGAAATCAGCCATTGTTGGGCTGGGCTCGTATTTGCCTCGTGACTGTTGTGCTGGACAGGAGGAGCACACGAGACCTCAACCTATTACCAACGTCGCATCTCTACATTCGTGACCGTATTTTGCTTTTGTTGCCCTTCAAAGTTGCTCGATGGGTGGTTGGGGTGCCACTGGTAGATTCTACTCCTTTCCTATTACTCTTTTACTCCTATGTCATCTTACTGTTTCTTTTGTTTCACCCTGAGTTCACCTTACATCGTGTGCAGGGATTCAATAGAATGAATCATAACACGTTACTGGATATTCTCTCTTCATTCGCGTCTATGTCTGAGTGTAGGTTATCCTGTGTGGGCGGTTAGCGGGCGCTTCTGCTAGCTCTTACTTCTTTCTTTTCACTCTTATCCTTATCTCCCATCTTGCTGTTTCTTCTTGACTTCACATGGAACTACTGTATATGATGTACGGGGGTACATTTCAATGACACTATCAGAAGTTGCAATGTCGTTCTTCCGACCGTTCACCCAAGTGTTAGATCATGTTAAGACTTCCACGAAACACCTACAGATGCCCTACTACACAATAAAGCTGTATTGTGCCGTCACACACACTGCTTTAGAATCGCTGGTCTAGAGATTGATTGTTGGTATGATAGAACCAAGACTCCACTGGTCTAGAGATTGATTGTTGGTTTGTACTGATAGAACCAAGACTCCACTGGTCTAGAGATTGATTGTTGGTACGATAGAATCAAGACTCACTGGTCTAGAGATTGACTGTTAGAGATTGGCTGATAGAACCAAGACTCCACTGGTCTAGAGATTGACTGTTTGTAGGATAGAACCAAGACTCCACTGGTCTAGAGATTGACTGTTTGTATGATAGAACCAAGATTCCACTGATCCAGAGATTGATTGTTGGAATGGTATGACAAGATTCCACTGGTCTAGAGATTGATTGTTGGAATGGTAGCACCAAGATTCCACTGATCTAGTGATTGATTGTTGGAATGGTAGGACCAAGATTCCACTGATCTAGAGAATGACTGTGCGTATGGTAGGACCAATACCTTTATATCTGTACAAACCGCCTGAAGTATTTTCAAGTGTCGCTGTGAGGATTCACGATTTGATGAATTCATGACTATCACTTTCAGGGGACAACGTAAAGTAAATCCCAGAATATTCGGATTTGAGCGTAGGGTAATGAAAAGTCGAGTCTTGCCATATAATATGACAAAATGTGGCAATTTCTATTGCTTTCCACACCGGATTTACTTTCGTGTTGTCTGAACAGACGTAGATATCCATTTCGCTACTGGGATGACAGAAGGGCTAGAAGAAGAAAAAAACTATTCCCGTACTGGGAATCGACATTGAGCCTTTTGGGTGGCATTCTGGCGCTTTATCGACTGGGCAAATCACATAAGAGGCAAATTAGACTCAAAAAACGCAACATTGTAAAGATTATTTTTTGTCTGTGCAAAACCTACCAACGCATGCAAACCAATGCGTTATACGCGAGTAGATCATTTAGAACCTGCAAGATAATAAATTAAATTATTATTAAACTGTGTTGGGCCTCGTCAGGAGACGTGAAAATAGGATCACTTGACTTGAGATCTTGTCACGTGATTGCTAATCTAGTCATCTGACAGGAGAATCTGGTCATATGACTTGAGAATTCGGCCATTGCTCTTGAGTGCATTACGGTCACAAAAATTAAGATTCTGAGAGAATATTTTGACCTGAAAACTAGAGTTTAAGATATGTAATGACAAAATACAAGTATTTAGCAAGTTTAATCTATGTTTTACATAAAAGTCCAGATGGGAACTTTCTCTTTTTTAAAATCTCATTTGGCATAAAAATTATTTATGGTATAACCGAATTCTAGGCTGGTATTGTTTTGTTGAGTTTGTTTTAGTATCGCTCTCATCTTACCCCCCCCCCTCTAATAACGGAGATAAACGGAACACATGTCAGTGCAAATATCGTATTCCTTGTTGGAATGGTGCTATCTTTACTTAAGCCTTTCTCAGCAAGGGGTGGAAACAACAAAGGAATTGGAGAGCATGAAATATTGTATGTATTATCTTTTTAAAAATTGCACCCAATTATGTAGGCAAATACCTATTAGAAGACAGTGAGAGAGATAGATAGATAGATAGAGAGAGAGAGAGAGAGAGAGAGAGAGAGAGAGAGAGAGAGAGAGAGAGAGAGAGAGACAGAGAGACAGAGACAGAGACAGAGAGAGAGACAGAGACAGAGAGACAGAGAGACAGAGAGACAGAGAGAGAGAGAGAGAGAGAGAGAGAGAGAGAGAGAGAGAGAGAGAGAGAGAGAGATAGAGAGAGAGAGAGAGAGAGAGAGAGAGAGAGAGAGAGAGAGAGAGAGAGAGAGAGAGAGAGAGAGAGAGAGAGAGAGAGAGAGAGAGAGAGAGAGAGAGAGGGGGGCGGAAGAGAAAGACAAATACAAAAACAAAACAATTTTTGCTCTCTATCTCCAGTTATGCATGATTGATTCATACTCCCTGACCCCCCGCAGCAATTCACATTCTTTCTTGCACCGATTTGCAATGTCTGACTTAATCTGTCATACCTTATAGATAGATAAAACCTTGGAGAATTGGAATGAATCGATCACTTTATTACCTTTCAATTTACATGCTAAATCTTGTTTGTAAAAATCGATCAAAGAAAATTGATTACACGATAATTAACCAATTCAGTTTGGATAAAATATAAAGAATTCTGATTGCAGGATAATTAACCAATTCGTTTTTGAAAGAAAATTGATTGCAGAATAATTAACCTAGGCGTTTTTATTTCAACCAGAAAGATTTAGATTGAATTATTTATGAATTCATTGTTTGTAAGAATTATGGTTTCTTTTGAAGTTGTGGCGCAATTTGGTAGTTTTGTAAGTTTACAATCACCACGACACAGGCTCAAAACGCATGACTGGAGCCAGGTGGGGGGGGGGGGGGGTTCTATACCATGTTGTACTTTTAGGAAATGTACTTCACTCTTCTTTCCTCACTTGACTCAGGGATGAATGTGTACCCGGCTATATAATATAGAGAAAGATCTGGTCAGAGTTTTTTTTGTACAAAGCACCTAACAAGCTGATGTACTGTATGCTGCCCATGAAGTTGAGAAGGGCTTTGAATGAAATGGCCGGCTGGGGGATACACGATACGTCGCCGGTAAGCATGCTCTTGTGCGGGAATACGGATTATAAATCTAACTTTATCTTTATCCCTAAATGCGAGGTAAGTATCTTTCCCAAGGGTAATCAAAACAAAATTAGTGTTGTCATATTCGAACCAAGTGTAATCAAAACAAATTTAGTGTTTTCATATTCAGACAGAGGGTAATCAAGACAAATTTAGTGTTGTCATATTCGAACCAAGGGTAATCAAGACAAACTTAGTGTTGTCATATTCGAACCAAGGGTAATCAAGACAAACTTAGTGTTGTCATATTCGAACCAAGGGTAATCAAGACAAATTTAGTGTTATCATATTCGAACCAAGGGTAATCAAGACAAACTTAGTGTTGTCATATTCTAACCAAGGGTAATCAAGACAAACTTAGTGTTGTCATATTCGAACAAACGTCATGATCCCAAATCCGCCAGCCACCGCTGCCAGCTTTGAAAAAGTAAAGACAAACAGTGAGAAAAAGGGGCGTGTTGAAAGTAAAAGTAAAGACAAACAGTGAGACAGTAGGCGTGTTGAAAGTAAAATAAAGACAAACAGTGAGACAGTAGGCGTGTTGAAAGTAAAGTAAATGACATTAAATAATATTAAAAGGCCCATAGGAAGAAAAAAGACAAAAATAAATACAAGAAATAGGCAGAACAAAATCTTGGCCACCATGGGAATCAAACACGCGACCTCTGCATCGGTACCCAGCGCATCGCCATGAAAGAAACCGTGCTACCATCCGAGCTAACTACGCTTCCTTGAGGCGATGGGTGCCGACGTAGCGATGGGTGCCGACGTAGCGATGGGTGCCGACGTAGCGATGGGTGCCGACGTAGCGATGGGTGCCGACGTAGCAATGGGTGCCGACGCAGCAATGGGTGCCGACGTAGCAATGGGTGCCGACGGCGATGGGTGCCGACGTAGCGATGGGTGCCGACGTAGCGATGGTGCCGACGTAGCGAATGCCGAGGTGCCGACGTAGCGATGGGTGCCGACGTAGCGATGGTGCCGACGTAGCGATGGGTGCCGACATAGCGATGGTGCCGACGTAGCGATGGGTGCCGACGTAGCGATGGGTGCCGACGTAGCGATGGGTGCTGACGTAGCGATGGGTGCCGACGTAGCGATGGGTAGCGATGGGTGCCGACGTAGCGATGGGTGCCGACGATGGGTGCCGACGTAGCGATGGGTGCCGACGCGAGCAATAGGTGCCGACGTAGCGATGGGTGCCGACGTAGCGATGGGTGCCGACGTAGCGATGGGTGCCGACGTAGCGATGGGTGCCGACGTAGCGATGACCGACGATGGGTGCCGACGGTGCCGACGTAGCGCTGGAAAAATGGGTGCCGACGCGGCGATGGGTGCCGACGTAATGGTGCCGACGGCGATGGGTGCCGACGTAACGTAGCAATGGGTGCTGACGTAGCGATGGGTGCCGACGTAGCGATGGGTGCCGACGTAGCAATGGGTGCTGACGTAGCGATGGGTGCCGACGTAATGGGTGCCGACGTAGCAATGGGTGCTGACGTAGCGATGGGTGCCGACGTAGCGATGGGTGCCGAAAATAAGGTGCCGACGTAGCGATGGGTGCCGACGTATGGGTGACGGTGCCGACGTAGTGGAAAAATAATCTGAAATTGTGGACAATAATAATAATATGCAAGTGAAATTTGTGTGAAACGTAGACAGAATTTGGTTGCCCAATTTTATGTGAGACAGAGTACATTGACATTGTGTTGACTTTGAATCTGATTACTCCATTTATGTAACACATTGACACTGTCTCGACTGTGAATCTGATTATTCCATCCATGTAACACATTGACATTGTCTCGACTGTGAATCTGATTATTCCAGTCATGTAACACGTGACATTGTCTCGACTGTGAATCTGATTATTCCATTCATGTAACACATTGACATAGTCTCGACTGTGAATCCTGATTATTCCATTCATGTAACACATTGACATTGTCTCGACTGTGAATCTGATTATTCCATTCATGTAACACATTGACATTGTCTCGACTGTGAATCTGACATTCCATCCATTTAACACATTGACATTGTCTCGACTGTGAATGTGATTATTCCATTCATGTAACACATTGACATTGTCTCGACTGTGAATCTGATTATTCCATCCATCCACTCATGGCGTATCATATCGACTGGACGTCGTTTCCTGAATCCCTCACACTAAGTCTTCACAGTTTGCAGCCAACCTTCAGTGTCATTTCCAGCCAGTCTGTTTGCATCTTGTTCCCATCTGCGTGTTTGTCTCTCCCTCTTCCTGTCTTGCCCTCTATTTTAGCTTCTAATATTCGGGGGTTTTTCTCCATTGTTTCATGTCTCTTCACGTGCCATAACTATTTGAGTTTTTTTTCATCTTTACGTTGTTGAGAAGCCATTGGGTTTGGACCTTCATAACTTTTTTCTTTATTTTTCTTTTTCGATCCAGAATTTCCTCAATACTTTTCAGTAACATCGCAATGATTTTAAAGGCTGTAATTCTTCCACTATCGTCTCACTGTCATGTCAAAAAGAAAAGCCTCACTCGTAAGTCACCTATTTTGACGTGAAGGGGGAAAGTGGTGGATTAGTCACATCATCACATCATCAAAGCTTGTGAAAGCTGCGAGCTCCCCAGGGACCCCTTGGCAGCAAAAAAATATGGAACCTTCACGAATTTGCGTGTCATCCTTGCGCAGGGGCCATTCTAATCTTCTCTGTATCGTTCCAATTTTAGTATATGTAATGAGTTAACGATGGATTAGTCAATTTTTAATAAGATTTGTAACTACGATGATTTCCAGTTACTTTTGTACCAAACATGAAATATTTGACTTAGCCTTTCTTCATGAGACACAATTCTAAATGTCCAATACCCAATAGTGATCTTGCAAAAAAAATGATAAGAGCTTAAAAAAAATCACAAAACAAAACCACATGCAACTGCACCCCTGCTAATAGACTATTACTGCTTGTGACCACCATAACCTGTCAAGTAGAAAAATAAAATTTGCCTTTCTTTGCACGACGTGGGTTGTTTTCTTTCTTCTTTACATCATCATCATCATCATCATCATCATCATCATCATCGAAAGCGTGTGAAAACTGTGAGTTCCCAGGGACCCCTTGGCAGCTTTCTTCCTTACAATGTTTACAAGATTACTTTCCGACAAATATTATTATATGTTCTTTGATCTAAATTTTCCTGAAAACATTGTTGTCGCTAAAATGCATCGAATCTCGTATCAAAATGTCAGGTTTGAATCATAGAATCAGATGCCATAAATATTCACATATCAAATCCTACGTCATGACCAAGAAATCGTTAAATATGAGTGTAACCTTCTTTTTTTTCAGACGTGACTGTATAACTTCAAAATTGTCAAAACTGCAGTTGGGAAAATAATATGATTCTGGGCCAACGAAAAGTTGAGCGCCGATTAATGGCTAATTATATGAAGGGAATAAATGTTCCGGAAAGTCTTAATGGGCCGTTTCGAATTAATATCAAATGCTCGAGTTACCGTCTTTATATACTTTTTTAGCAATATCAAAAGAGTTTTCTTTTTTCTTCTTCTTCTTGGTTTTTGTTCTGTTCTGCTTTGTTTTTCCTTTCTTTCTTTTTCCTTCACCTGATCCAGAATTTGTGGTTTGCTACCTTTGCGTTTATTGTGTATGCCGATTTTCTTTCTATAATGTGTGTACTTCAATCAGAGTCAGTTGTTGTTGGGGATGGTGTGGTAGTGAGCCTTCATTGCATTTCATCGTAGTTTTTGTTTGTTTGTATGCAGCTTATTTAGATTTGGGGCAGATATTGGGGCAGATATTGGGGCAAGAGGACCATCGAAAGTGATCATTATTGACATGAAGTAATATCAAGGCCCCGTAGTAACAAAGATGAGATCAATACAGAGTAGGAATAGACAGGGGGAGGCGGGATCGTTGGCTACCGTTGAAATCGAACCCTTGACTTTCACATCGGCACCCATCACCTCGCAATCACAA
>JAXRKP010000103.1:258916-278916 GCA_037039925.1 Doris montereyensis
TATCTTATCTTATCTTATCTTATCTTACCATCTTATCGTATCTTATCATTCTCCCTTTCTTATCTTATCTTATCTTATTTTTCCCTTATCTTATCTTATCTTATCTTATCTTATCTTATCTTATCTTAACTTTCCATCTTAATGTTATCCATTATGACGTATTTATCTTATGAAATCTTATCTTAACTTATCTTATCTTATCTTAATTATATAATTATACAGATTATGTATCATTACTTTTATCTTATGTTATCTTATTTATTGTGAGTGTCTTATGTTAACAATGTTATCAATTATATAATTATCTTATTTAAGTATCGAATCTTATCTTATCTTATCTTATCTTATTTTATCGTATCTTATCTTATCTTATCTTATCTGTATATTTATTTACACAGTATCTTAAGTTATGTTATGTTTTCTTTATTTTTCTTACAACTTTACCCCAATAAATGTTATTGCTACAATAGAATGCAAATGGCTAATTCTCACTTCTTCTCATCGTACCAAACGCTCAGCCATAACACGCATAAACGAGAAAATACCAAATAATAAATTAGGTTCTTTCTACTAGGTTCTATCTACTAGGTTCTATCTACTAGGTTCTATCTAGGTTCTATCTACTATGTTATATCTACTAGGTTCTATCTACTAGATTCTATTTACTAGGTTCTATCTACTAGATTCTATCTACTAGGTTCTATCTATTAAGTTCTATCTATGTTCTATCTACTAGGTTCTATTTACTAGGTTATATCTACTAGGTTCTATCTACTAGGTTCGATCTACTAGGTTCTATCTACTAGATTCTATTTACTAGGTTATATCTACTAGATTCTATTTACCAGGTTATATCTACTAGATTCTATTTACTAGGTTATATCTACTAGATTCTATTTACTAGGTTATATCTACTAGGTTATATCTACTAGGTTCTATCTACTAGGTTCTATCTACTAGATTCTATTTACTAGGTTATATCTACTAGGTTCTATCTACTAGGTTCTATCTACTAGGTTCTATCTACTAGATTCTATCTACTAGGTTCTATCTACTAAGTTCTACTATGTTCTATCTACTAGGTTCTATCTACTAGGTTCTATCTACTAGGTTCTATCTACTAGGTTCTATCTACTAGGTTCTATCTACTAGGCTATATCTACTAGGTTCTATCTACTAGGTTCTATCTACTAGGTTATATCTACTAGGTTATACCTACTAGGTTCTATCTACTAGGTTATATCTACTAGGCTATATCTACTAGGTTCTATCTACTAGGATCTATCTACTAGGCTATATCTACTAGGTTCTATCTACTAAATTATATCTACTAGGTTCTATCTACTAGGTTATATTTACTAGGTTCTATCTACTAGGTTCTATCTACGAGATTCTATCTACTAGGTTCTATCTACTAGGTTCTATCTACTAGGCAATTTACTAGGTTCTATCTACTAGTTCTATCTACGAGATTCTATCTACTAGGTTCTATCTACTAGGTTCTATCTACTAGGCAATATCTACTAGGTTCTCTCTACTAGGTTATATCTACTAGGTTCTATCTACTAGGCTATATCAACTAGGTTCTATCTACTAGGCTATATCTACTAGGTTCTATCTACTAGGTTATATCTACTAGGTTCTATCTACTAGGCTATATCTACTAGGTTCTATCTACTAGGCTATATCTACTAGGTTCTATCTACTAAGTTATATCCACTAGGTTCTATCTACTAGGCTATATCTACTAGGTTCTATCTACTAGGCTATATCTACTAGGTTCTATCTACTAGGCTATATCTATCTAGGTTCTATCTACTAGGTATATCTACTAGGTTCTATCTACTAGGTTATATCTACTAGGTTCTATCTACTAGGTTATATCTACTAGGTTCTATCTACTAGGCTATATCTAGGTTCTATCTACTAGGTTATATCTACTAGGTTCTATCTACTAGGCTATATCTACTAGGTTCTATCTACTAGGCTATATCTACTAGGTTCTATCTACTAGGTTCTACTTCAGAGTTGAGCATAGTGTAACCAAAACAATCCTCGTTCTTCTAGACGTACCGTATAACTTCCCCCCCAGCCTATCCAACCCTCAGAAAGACAGGGTGAATTCAGTGGGAAAAGAAGGGTTCAGGGTGTCTTTCCCCGCCCCCCCCCCCCCCCGACAAAATACCATTAGATGGATTCAGGGACTGAGCGAAAAAGATAAGGTCCTTCCTTTCCCCCCTCCGTCTTCCTCCCTCCTCCCTCCTCCCTTCCTCCTACTGGGAAAAAAGTGATGGAGAGACTGGTCCAAAAGAACACATTTACCTGGGATAACTTTTATATCATTGCTAAGTTTTATTCTAATGACTTGATTAGCTTTAGATCACGACAATTTTATCTTTCATTATCAATTACATTTTGCCCTTCTTTTTTTTTTTGTCCAACCAATAGAAACTTTTTGGACAAACTACAAACCGGATGCCGTTTATACACTTCCGGGACATGCCTTACCTACACAGTATCGCTCTTTGCTTCCGGTGAAGAATTCCGACGGAGAGAGCATTTTGAAGTTGGAAAGGACGAGGAAGAGAATACGAAACATTACTCTGTCATTGACTGCGCTACTCACCGTCATCATCGTCGCCATCATCGCTCTCATCATAACCTTGGAGGTGTCCATACAAGACGCCAACGATAAAAGTCGGGTAGGTTCTCACAACTGTTTGGTTTATTTACTCATCATTGAAGGTAAATGACTCAATTTATATCGAAATGCAGGTCGACGGTGACCATGAGGTCTCGGGTTTGAATCCTAGCACAGCTAGATCAGATGTTGTGTTGCTTTTGGGAAAAAATACTAAAACACTCAGTTGCCCACTCCACCAAGTTCTTCTTCTTCTTCTTCTTCTTCTTCTTCTTCTTCTTCTTCTTCTTCTTCTTCTTCTTCTTCTTCTTCTTCTTCTTCTCCTCCTACTCCTCTCCTCCTCTCCTACCCTCCTCCTCATCCTCTCCTACTCCTCCTCCTCCTACCTCTACCTCTCATCCTCATCCTCTCCTACTCCTCCCAAGCTTCTTCCTTCCTCCTCCTCCATCCCTTCTTTCTTCCCTCTCTTCTCTCCTCTCTCCTCTCCTCTTCTTCCTCCTCTCCTACACTGGCGTTTAGTTAATGTAACTCCAAACTCTTTATCCAATTTTGATATTAAAGTGATATGTTCAAATCTGTTTTAAAAGTCTGCAAGTGCTATTGCTGAAATTGATCCAGGGTGGCAATCTGTTCCACAACCGTATTGTACTAGGTAAAAACGAGTGCAAGGCGCTGATCAATGTTTGAAGATTGAACCATGCAGCATGTCTCTTTTTCAAGGAGAGATAAGGGGAAAGAGGAAAATAAATCTAATCTATGAGAAATTTATTGGGGACGCGCTAGAGTGGATTCCTCTCCTTTCCCACTTCCACGTACAGTTCAGCCCCAGTCCCCCCTGAAAAGAGAAGAGGGAAAGAAGGTGAAAGCGAATCCCTTCTGTTTGCACCCCCTTCATTTAAGTTACAGAGATAATGTTGACACTGCATTATAATTCCATATAACAGATGAATTTTGAGTATATATTCACTATTGGTGACACGACAGGTGAATACAACAACAAAAATCCCAACAATTTTATTATAAATAATTAAAAGCGTCCGACATTTAAATAAATAACATTAGTCATGCCTTTCCTTCATTATTTTTTTTAATTTATTCTTTTCATTTCAATTCCTCACAGTTCCTATTGCCAGCTTCGAGCAGAGTAAACATCTCAAGGTTCAATCTGACAGAAATTGAACTGCTCAAAGCCAGGACGCTAGTGAAGAAGCCAAACACAGGTTTCAAGCTCCAGTATTCTAGTCCAACAAGTCAGTGAGGCATTCAGTCTATAGAATAAAAAAAAAAAAAATATCATTATATGCAATAGAAAAGTTGAAATAGAATTTTACCATGTGCATGTGAAGTAGGCCAGTAAATAAGATTTTGTGGGGGGGGGGGGGGGGGGGGGACATGTCCTATAGTAAACATAATATACGACATACACGTATTATTATAAAATGGTGTTATGTAGTGTAATTGTGGATTTATGATCTCATGAATAACACATAGATATAAATATAGATAGATAGATATATATATAGATAGATTGATAAATAGATAGATATATAGATAGATAGATAGATAGATAAATAGAGATAGAAAGATAAATATATAGATAAGATAGATAGATGTATAGATAGATATATAAATAGATAGATAGATATATATCAGAACATATATAGATAGATTGATAGGTAGATAAATAGAGATAGATATCATTTTCGGTTTTATTCCTATAGTAAACATAATATACAGAACCATCATCTTCGTATTATTATAAAATGGTGTTATGTAGTGTAATTGCAGATTTATGATCTCATGGTTTTATAGATATAAATATAGATAGATAGATAATAGATAGATAGATTTGATAAATAGATAGATAAATAGAGATAGAAAGATAAATATTTAGATAAGATAGATAGATGTATAGATAGATATGTATATAGATAGATAGGTAGATATATATATAGATACATCGATAGATATATAGATAGATTGATAGGTAGATAAATAGAGATAGATAAATAGATAGATAAGATAGATAGATGGATAGATCTTTTTTTTTAAACAATACAGCTGATATAAGTACAAATGTAGATAGATATATAGATAGATTGATGGACGGATAGATAGATAACAGGATGCAGATACGAAATCAACATTTAAATAATTTTCTCAAGATATAATATTGATAACTTATGTGACTTGTCTGATGACATGTGTAAAGCACAGTTTATGTTTAATGAAACGCTTTTAGAATAAATGGATTATAAGTGAAATCACATTACCATAAAATGTATTTCAGAGTGTGTCATTATAAGTAGATCTATCTCATTTACAACACATCATAGTCTAATATATTATATTGATTTATGTTTAAATTGGACTTTTCTTCCACTTGTTGTCAATCCAGACCAGGCATTTGTTCAGCCCAAAAAGGGAATGAGATGCTTGCTACGATGTCTCGAGTACACTGCCTTTCGCTCAACTCCGCCTGCATTGCTGGTTATTGCCGTTGTCAAGATAACAATTATGATGATGTAACATGTTTGCTTAAGTATTATTGGCCAAAGATGGAGATGGATTTATGATATATTTATCCTCACAATTGCAGGGTGCGGAATATGGACTGTTTATCTCTATCTTTTAGTAAAGCCTAACCACTCCGGGCCACCGACGTCACATAAGAAGAGTAGTAGTAGGGAAAACTAAAAGTAACAAAATCAGTGATATAACAAGAAGAGATCAAACCAAAGCAGATGACAAAAACTAAAGTAGAAAGAAATCAAATCAGATGGTTTGGACATGTTAACAGAAGGAAGGATTTAATAAGAGACTAGCTACATTAGTATACAATGCTGAAACCCAGAATAAAAGACTGAAAGGCAGAAGAAGAGTGGGAAGAAGACATAACAGAGGCATTGAAAGCCAAGAAATTTTACCTAAAGAGTAGGAAACAGAAAATGGTAGGACAGCATAGTGTCGAAAAAGATCATTTCAGGTATCTAAACCCATACACCAGATGGTAGAATGAGACCTGATAAAGAAGAAAAAAGAGAAATAAAGTTTCTCGGGGGAAAAACACTTAGCACACAAAACACGACGCAGAGATTTTCCTGCAGTTAGAATCAGAACACCATCTCCTGCTGTAGCAATACAGTACGAGATCATACAATTTTAGTTTGGGTTTTTTTTCTCATCAGTTCAGGGTTAAGGCCTTTCTTTTGTATACAGACTAATATGTCTTGACATGACGGGTGTGTGTGTGTGTGTGTTTGATTGTGTGTGTGCATGTACATAACAAGCTGTAGTGGTAGCTACATTTCTACATGCATAAAATATAGGCAAATCTGTATTTCTTTACTATTCAAATATTATACATTTTCCTATTAAATCAATTTCTGAATATTGAGACAAGGAAGATAACGAAAATGATGTCATTAGCAAACAAAACAAGAACAAAAGTATCTATGATAATTATGATATAAATAACAATAATTATGATACAATAATACTGATGATATTTATGATACTGGTACTAAGAATAATGATAATAACAATAGAAATAATAATGTTGAATATAATCATAATTTTTATACTATTTATTATTATTATTATTATTATTATTATTATTATTATTATTATTATTATTATCACTATCATTTTTATTATTATATTATTATTAATATTATTATTATTATAATCATCATAACAATAATAATAATATATGATAATAATACATGGAATAATGATGGCAACGTTAAAAATGTATTTACAATATTATTAATGATAACGGTGGTAGTAATAGTAACTGTCTTCTTTATTCACAGCTAAAGTTGAAGGTTGCAGGGTTGAAAGGCATGAAAAGCACCAGGCGTTCACTGCCAGTCATATGGGTGGCCACCAGCCTCTCTACGCCTGTAGCAGGGAAACCAGCGAGTTAAATGTCCACCTGCCAGAAATTCACGCCATCAGCATATTGGGCAACCGCAGGGCTGGGTTCACGGACATCCACGTCACCTCACTGCGAAAGGTCAATGTGACACTGGTTCTGGTGACCTATGAGCTCACATGGAACATTAAACTGGGCATGTAACACAAATGTCAAAGATTTTGTTTTGGTAAGTGTGTTGTGCACTGGTGGTAATTTGATTTTGTCGTCCTTGTACATGTAGTTAGATATATATATATATACTGATTGTATTGGATTGTAGAAGTTGAAAAGGTCATGAGAACTTTTGAATTGATTTAAGCCCTCATCCATATCTCTGAAGGTGATCTCATGTGTTTTGGTGGGATATTTTTTTATATACATATATTTTTGAGCAGACTGCTCCCTCCGTAGTTAAAAACGAAAACATCTGAGCAACATGGAGACGAAATATTGAAAAGGACCTTGAAAGAAGCGGTATGTAACAGAATGAACTCAAGAAGTTTGACAAAAGACAAGAAAAGATGGGAGAATGTTTGTTTATGGCTTATATCTTGACAAGGATGACAGGCAGTGATGACGATGATGACATTAGAGTAAAGTCACAGAAAAGTTTTTTCTGTGTTCTTACTGCTAACAAAGTTGGGGATTATCTCAGTTGTTTTAATGCGAAGTAGACGGGTGATAAATCTAGTATATCATTTCACGGACAGACATCCTTTCAACCAAAGGGATGTGTGTTCGTGCCCGTACAGTTTGTAAGACTATCAAGTAAAACCCATCACATCCCGTCGACGCTAGTCCAGATCAGTGGAGTGACACCTAGCCACATTGAGGACTGACGATAAAAGGGAGGTCCCGTGTGCATAAATATCGCAACACTGTGCGCGTTAAATGTACCAAGGCAGTGTCCTGGAATCACTTTTTAAACGGCAAATAGAAAACAAAAAGGAATATTAAACAATGATTAATTAAATTAATAAAAATTGAAATTTATATTGAAACTATTGCAAATCTTGTCTCACACAAAAATAACTCGTCTCTTTTTTCTTCTCTTTTGTTCCTCTTTTTTTAAATCCAGATTTCAAATCATCAAGTGTCGCAACACAGATGACTGTTTCTAGATTGGCACCACAAGATGAACCAACAGACTTATCAGTTAATGAGAAATTATCACGAAGACAGTTGGAAAAGACGCCATCTGAAACCTTATTGTCCGCCCACGCACCTGTCAGTTCGACCGACATTTCTGACTACATCGTGCACAGGTTTTTGACCCGAACTGGTTACGGAGATGACCGGAGTCAGTGGGAGCACTCCAAAACTTTTGAACTTTGTGTCTCGACACGTCGGAGCCATTTCCAGTTTTGTGGGCACTGCCCAGGCTGACTTTATTCAATACCGAGTTGGACCAAAGGGACATGTTCAGACTGAGACATCGTCTGTCGTCGTTATCATCATCATCATCATCATCATCATCATTACAGAATGCTTAGGGCAGGGGTGTGAACATCACGCCGGAGAAAAAGTCTACTAATAACACAGCTGTATTTATTTAATTTTCATGGCATTATGTTGTAAGCATTTGAAAAAATAATTGTCATCATTGTAGAAATGTTGATGCCTCCTTCTTATGTCTTGTTTTTTTTTTTTATTATATAAAAATGTTAATGCATGTCGATGAACGCAAGGATGTCAATGATAATGACCCTGGGAAATAGAAAAGCCCTTATACCAGAGTCTACAAGCTTGTGGTCTCTCATGAAAGGGCTTTCTATTCCAAGCTTGTGGACTCTCATGAAATGGCTTTCTTATTCCAAGCTTTGGACTCTCATGAAATGGACTCCAAGCTCATGAAAGGGCTTTCTTACACTAGCGGGGCCACCAGTCCACAAATGCTTAAAGCAAAATTCTTCAGGGCCGTTATGACCAATAGAACCGGAGCATATCCTGGTTTCTGTAGCGTGAAGCCAAACAAGTGATATTAATCACCTCATGAGCAGGACGCTAGTCTGTCGCAGATTTTTACTCACAAGCTAGTGCTTGTACCCATTTGCACCTGGGTTCTCCCAGTCCAGCGGCCTGAGGACTCGGCCACCAACGCCACAGCCCACAAATGGTAGGTGTACTAAACTTAGTCACACGACAAACGATGAATATTTTCGCATTCATACAGGTGCTTCGTTCATGCACTGTTGGCAGAAAAGATGCTTAAATTTGGACCGATCATCAGAAAATTTTCTGCCGGGTCTCTCAACCATGTGGACACTAAAAATGAAAAAAAGATTTATTTTTTTTTAAATAATTTGTCGTTTGTGTTCAATCGACTGTGCGCCTATATGCTGGCATCAATGATTAGATAAGTTTAATGAAAAGAAGGATCTATTTTTAAGTGTTAAGTTGCTACAATCCAATCTACCTTCATGAAGTTATCCATTCTGTCTTTCTTTGCTTTATGGCCATCTTTTTTTTTTCAATTCAAATTCAAGCAAAATGGTTCTCAAATTTATTGAAATATAAAGGGATACAATCAAGGTATTCCTAATTTCTGTAACAATCCACACTAAAAAACATGCATTACTTTTCTTAAAATCCGTCCAATTTTCTTAAAAATTTACTTTTGTGTAGATTAAAACATATGTGAATACATGCATGTATTATGTATTGACTATGGGCAAAAAATTGTTGTTGTTTTATTTATTTTTGTGGTATTTTTGTGGTAAACCTCTCGGGGTACTTGCAATATTTTCACATAAATTGAAAAGTGAATTCTCAATAAATGTCCTGGCTGGTTGAATAGAAATTTTCATACATTCTGTCTTGAATACATTAGATTTCATACACTTTCTAAAAGAAAAACCTTGACGTTCCGCAGATCTATACAAATTTTTTCTCCAAAGATATAAAAAAAATGGACATAACTTTATCTTTCATAGTTTCATGGCTGAAAACTGAAGACTTACTTCTGAGGTTTGATTTCTGAAAATAGCAGTAAATGGAATTATTATTTATACCATATTCCATTTTAATGCTGCTCTAGACTCAAAGTTATTATTTGAAGTATTGACTATTCTAAGTTTTAATGAAACTCGTTCTAATAATAAATATGTCTGGGATAGACGTTTGAGTAAAGTTTGACTTTTCATCTAATTTGCCAATGACATTTCAGCAAAGACCTATTAGTGAATATCCTTTTCCAAGAAAGAAATAGCTATCATTTTTCTGTGCACGTTTTTACCAGTTGATATTTCACTTTCGAACAAATAAAGTATTAAAAGAAATTCTCTCTTTTTCTCACAATAGTAATTAGTATTGACATTTAAACTTCATTTTAATGGCCTCTGTAAGAAGGTCTTTGTTTGCTTTAGTATTTTGCTTTTATTTAGTTTGAAAATGAAAGAAGATAAGCCTGTCTGCTGTGCTACGTTAGGAATGAATTGTTGACAACGATCATTTATCCTTGTTAACAAGCTACATGTATCAATTTGTCATGAGTAAATTTAGTGTTACCTTGTTTTTTCTTTTGTGGGATCTGTATGGGAGTCAGGAAGAGCGAAAAGACAATTTTTAGGAGAGAGAGAAAGGGGGAGGGGCTAGAGAGAGAGAGAAAAGGAAGAGAAAAAGGGGAGGGTCTAGAGAGAGAGAGAGAGAGAAGGGAAGGAGGGAGAGACAGACAGACTGACAGAAACATAGAGAGAAAGGAAGTGAGGGAGAGACAGACATACAGAGAAAGAGAGAGGAGGAGGGGGGCTGCTGGGAGGCGAGAGGAATCAGTGATGTACTTAGTATAATTGGCTGCTACTTGTAGATAATATGAACTCTCTAATAGTGCAATGTTACTAATTAATGTTAGGTTTTACTGCCACCGTGAGTGTATGATATGATGCCACGCAATTATAGAATAATACAATAGGTATAATGCCTGTACAACTACAAGTTTCCTAAAAGACACAAATAAAACATTTTTCATGGAAAAAAAAAAGATTATCTTGAACTGTTGTTTTTGCTTTACACATGTGGTCGATGTATTTCGGTTCTTATTTTGTGTTTTACAAATTTATTTTCACCATCCTCCCTGACTCAGTCATTGATTTCGGGTACTTCGATCTTGGGGGACTCGGTAGTGTAAATGCAAGCTGATGTCGGCCTCTCAACCAAAAGATCATAAGTTCAACTTCAAGCGCCGACAGCTGAAAAGTCGATATTTCTTTTTCGACTAAAAAAGGTAGGTGGATCACCGCATATCATGGTAAACAGGGCAAACTTCAAAGAAACCAATGATTAAAAGACTGATGATATGATTTATTTCGTAACAGAAATCAGGATAAGCTCCAGCCCTATGGGGCGAATGCCCTGAAAGAAGTTTACTTATTATTCAAGTCAGCAAAGGATTATTTCTATACACAAAAGTCATATTGAGACATTAGGAAATTAAATGTAAAATAAATGAAAACCTAACATCACCTTTAGGTTAATAGATTTTTAGACACGAAAGCCTCTAACAAAACAAATACGTAACAGCAATAATATAATAATGACTTCAGTGGCTGAGGGGTAAGGTTTTCCGGGCTTGGGATCATGAGGTTGCTTGGTTTGAAACCTAGCAAAACTAGTTACGACAGAGTGAAATTCTTGATGAGTACAGAACGATATTCATAAATAAAGGAGAAATTCTTGAAGAGTACAGATATTCATAAATAAAGGAGAAATTCTTGAAGTGTAGCAGTTCGATATTATCAAATAAAGTGAAGTTTGGAGATGGGTAGATTTGTATACACACAAATAAAGGGAGAAAGTTTTGATGAGTATAGAACGATATTCACAAATAAAGAGAGAAGTTTTTGATGAGTATTGAACGATATTCATAAATAAAAGAAGTTCAGTTGAATTGGCACAAATCAGAAATTCAGTCTTTATTTCAATTCATTATGGCGTACAGACCGATTTCAATAAACATAAATTTTGATGGCGTATTTCAGTTGGCGTTCAGTGTGGCGTTCAGTGTGGCAAAATAGTTCAAATGCGAAGCCAAAGTGATGTCCATAGTGTATGATCAGAGTGATGTCCAGTGTGGCGTTCAGTGATGGTGTCCAGCTCAAGGTCAGTGATGTCCATTAGTGATGTCCATAGAGCGATGTCCATAGAGTGATGTCCATAGAGTGATGTCGTTCAGTGATGTCATTCAGTGATGTCACGTAGAGTTTATGTCCATTCAGTGTGGCGTTTAGTGATGTCCATAGAGTGATGTCCATAGGTGATGTCCATAGAGTGATGTCCATGAGGAGTCCATGTGAGCATTCCATAGAGTGATGTCATAGAGTGATGTCCATAGAGTGATGTCCATAGAGCGATGTCCATAGAGCAATGTCCATAGAGTGATGTCCATAGAGCGATGTGTCCATAGAGTGATGTCCATAGAGTGATGTCCATAGTGCTGTCCATAGAGTCCAGATGTCCATAGGTTCAGATGTCCATTCAGTGGAGTTAAGGTGGCATTCAGTTGAGTGTCCATGTGAGTGATGTCCATAGAGTGATGTCCATAGAGTGATGTCCATAGAGCGATGTCCATAGAGTTCCATGTGATGTTCATAGAGTGATGTCCATAGAGCAGTGTCCATAGAGTGATGTCATAGCGTGATGTCCATAGTGATGTCCAGTAGAGTGATGTCCATAGTGATGTCCATTCAGATGTGTCCATAGTGTGGCATTCAGTTCATGTCCAGTTCAGTGTGGCATTCAGTGTGTCCATAGAGTGATGTCCATAGAGTGATGTCCATAGAGTGGTGTCCATTCAGTTAAGTGTGGCATTCAGAGTGTGTCCATAGAGTGATGTCCATAGAGTGATGTCCATAGAGTGGTGGCATTCAGTCCATATTGATGTCCATAGAGTGATGTCCATAGTGATGTCCATAGTGGAGTCCATAGAGTGGTGTCCATAGTGATGTCCATAGAGTGGTGTCCATAGTGATGTCCATAGTGATGTCCATAGTGAGTGGTGGTATTCATAGAGTGATGTCCATAAGTGATGTCCATAGTTATGTCCATTCAGTGGTGTCCATAGAGTGATGTCCATAGAGTCCATAGTGTGTCCATAGTGATGTCCATAGTGTGTGAGTGTCCATAGTGATGTCCATAGAGTGGTGTCCATAGAGTGATGTCCATAGAGTGATGTCCATAGTGATGTCCATAGTGATGTCCATAGAGTGATGTCCATAGAGTGATGTCCATAGTGATGTCCATAGCAGTGGTGTCCCGGGTTTTCGAATCCTAGCAAAACTAAGAGACGTGATGTCCATTGTCCATAGTGATATCCATAGTGATGTCCATAGAGTGATGTCCATAGTGATATCCATAGCGTTCTGTCCATAGAGTGATTCATAGTGATGTCCATAGTGTATGTCCATAGAGTGATGTCCATAGTGATGTCCATGAGTGATGTCCATAGTACTTTATGTCCTTAGTACTTTCCATTAATTTACTTGTCCAGAGTGATGTCCATAGTGATGTCCATAGAGTGATGTCCATTTACTTTACTTTAATGATGTCCATTAGATTTTTACTCTTTACTTATGTCCATAGTGATGTCCATAGAGCAATGTCCATAGTGATGTCCATAGTGATGTCCATAGAGTGATGTCACTTAGATTTACTTTAGTGATGTCCATAGAGTGATGTCCATAGAGTGATGTCCATAGTGATGTCCATTTAGTGATGTCCAAGAGTGATGTCCAGAGGATGTCCATAGAGCCTGTCCACAGTGAATGTCCATAGTGATGTCCATAGAGATGTCCATAGAGTGATGTCCATAGCGATGTCCATAGAGTGATGTCCATAGAGTGATGTCCATAGAGTGATGTCAAAAGACATGTCCATAGATGATGTCCATAGAGCGAGATCCATAGAGTGATGTCCATAGTGATGTCCATAGAACGATGTCCATAGTGATGTCCATAGAGTCCATAGATGTCCATAGAGTGATGTCCATAGCGATGTCCATAGACGTCCATAGAGTGATGTCCATAGAGTGATGTCCATTCATGTCCATAGAGTGATGTCCATAGAGTGATCCATAGAGTGATGTCCATAGAACCATAGATGTCCATAGGTGCGATGTCCATAGAGTGATGTCCATGTCCCATAGAGTGTCCATGTCCATAGAGATGTCCATCTCTCTCTCTCTCTCTGTCCATAGAGTGATGTCCATAGAGTGATGTCCATAGAGCGATGTCCATAGAGTGATGTCCATAGAACGATGTCCATAGAGTGATGTCCATAGAGTGATGTCCATAGAGCGATGTCCATAGAGCGATGTCCATGGGGCGATGTCCATAGAGTGATGTCCATAGATTCGCATACGTGATGTCCATAGTGCATGTCCATAGAGGCTTATGTCCATGGCGACCGGGGATCCCATAGAGTGATGTCCCATAGAGATGCGAGTCCATAGAGTGATGTCCATAGAGTGATGTCCATAGAGCGATGTCCATAGAGGGATGTCCATAGAGCGATGTCCATAGAGTGACGTCCATAGAGCGATGTCCATTGAGCGATGTCCATAGAGGCCATAACTGCACTCCTCTTAACTGCCATATACAGGGGGGACTCGTTTGTCCAGAGACAAGGTGTCAGGTGTCGGCCTCTCAGCCAAGAGGTTGTGGGTTCAAGCTCTGACAGTTGAGCACTTTTTCGTGTATTTTCAAGTAAACATTTACACTCCTGGTCCAAGAAGGTGGGTCTACACCTAGTTCCATTGGAGACGGAGTATAAAAAGGAGTACCCGTGTGCAGGTCAGAACATTCTGTGCACAACTTAAAGATCCCTTGGCTGTTTACATGGCAGTCTGGGCAGAATTAAAGATCGTACCTAATTGTAGTTAGGGATGTGGTATTAAATCAAATCAAATTCTATGTACAACGACAAAGGAGCCACATTGGCGTCAAATAAAAGTGATGATCGACAATAAGTGACAACTGCGTCAATAAAGACATAACAAACATGTTATGTTTCGGGGTATAACCCTTCGTCAGACATCATGTGAGTAATAAATACGCACTTATACAAGTGTCATTACCCAATGATAAACTCAACATGAGGTATGTTACCACCTCAAAATGTAACAAGGCTATAATGAGAATTATTATTATAATAATACAAAATACGATTACGAATTCATGAAATAATAATAATAAAAAGTTAAATCAAGCTATGTTTTGCATACTACTTTCCCGATTGTAAGTTATTCAGAAGAAGAAAAAACTGTCAAAACGAGGCTGACAGCCATGGTATACAGCAATGCCACTACGTGACTGCTCCAAGTTGACACCGCACCGCCATTTCTCCGCGGCGGTAGCCATGGCAACGAGGTTTGATTTTCGACTGGGCAGCTGCTTTGTGCGCACGAGCTGTACCTGGCCAGGAACTTGAAGCCTTCGATTTTATTCTCGAACAGCCAAGCGATGTACTGTAGCGTGTCACTGTCCTTCATGCAAGGATGCTGTTTGAGCCTGTTGACCACCGGCAGGCATTCGGACTGACAGTGCCCCGTGGTGACGCACTTGCGTTGCAGCTCTAAAGTGATGGGCAAGGATTGAGATAGGATGCCTTCGACGAATGGAGCCCAGTCACAGTCTCCGAGAGGAATTTTGGCGGCTCTGTCACACGACGACAAGGTTCCCGTTTGCCGGCAGTCTGAAGAGTTGGGAAGATAAAAAAATAATTAAAAATTAAAATTAAAATTAAATTATATTAAATTATAAGTTATATATATATATATATATATATATATATATATATATATATATATATATATATATATCGAATCAATGTATTGGTTATCATACTATCAGTAGATTTTGTGACATCGGTGGCCGAGGGTTATGCTGCCGGATTCGAATCCATGCATAGCTAGGTCCGACGTTGTGTTCCTTAGGAAAGATATTTAACATGCAACCCCCTTTCCCCCTCACTCACTCGACTCAGACGAAACTGGGTATAAGCACTAACTTGGGAGTAAAAACCTGCGTCAGACTGGTGATACCACCTATTCCATTTCATGCTATGGAAGCTGAGATAAGCTCTGGTCTTGGGGTCAATAATGGCATTGGTGGAACTTTTTACTTTCATATCAATAGGTTTTGACACAGATTTGACAAATGAAATTCACTGGACGTATATAAACAGAAAGGCAAGACTAGAGCAACTGGGTATATTACGAAAGATCTCGGACAAAAAACGAAAAAGGAAGACAAAGAACCAGATGCGTAAAAGGTCTTAACAACTGGACCGCAAGTAGGAACATGAGCAACAATAACTTCATGAAATCTTCGAATGACAGAGAAGAATGAAATCTTCAATCGTCAATAACTGCCTCAAACTGGACACAAGAACAGGAAGAAGAAGAAGAATATTTGACAGAGGCGTTGAAGCGAAACGGTAGTGTTGTGAGTTTGTAGTCCCGACCATCATCATTATTCTCATTATCGTATTGTCTTATCTTATCTTATCTTATCCTATCTTATCCTATCTTATCTTATCCTACTTGAGGTATCTCAGTTGGTAGAGCATCTGACTACCATCCAGGAGGCTTGAGTTCGATTCCTAGTCCGGGCAATTTTTGTCTGGCCCTCTTGACCCAGCAGTGAAATGGGTAGCTAGGTCTAATTAGACTCACAAAAGTACAGGCGGTGTGGAAAGTAATGCAAAACTAGCACATTATGCCGTATGCCTAGAAAGCAATGGCAAACTACCACATTATGATGTGTGCCTAGAAAGCAATGGCAAACTACCACATTACGCCGTGTGCCTAGAAAGCAATGGCAAACTACAACATTATGACGTATGCCTAGAAAACAATGACAAACTACAACATTATGACGTATGCCCGAAAGCAATGGCAAACTACCACATTATGACGTATGCCTAGAAAGCAATGACAAACTACAACATTATGACGTATGCCTAGAAAGCAATGACAAACTACAACATTATGACGTGTGCCTAGAAAGCAATGGCAAACTACCACATTATGACGTATGCCTAGAAAGCAATGACAAACTACCACATTATGACGTATGCCTAGAAAGCAATGGCAAACTACCACATTATGCCTTGTGCCTAGAAAAACCAGGACTCTACTTTTATTACACTTCGCTCAGCTGTGACTAATATATACGACTTTTATCCTACTTGGTTTCCGTATTATGAAGTCTATTAGACAACTCACATGGTATGAGTACATTCTCTTTGGGGTAGAAAAAAGCGAAGTAGAAGCACATCTCATCGCTTGTTGCTGGGCCATAGTACGTGGTTCTGTCACGGTTGGATGAATCGAAGACACAGGTGGTTTTGATGGAGTCCTGGCATCATGACGATGGGTGTCTCGTAACTGGAAACACAAATGGGTTGAAGGATAGAACACAAATGGGTTGAACGATAGAAACACAAATGAGTTGAACGATAGAAACACAAATGGGTTGAACGATAGAAACACAAATGCGTTGAACGATAGAAAAACAAATGCGTTGAACGATAGAAAAACAAAGGGGTTGAACGATAGAACCACAAAGGGGTTGAACGATAGAAACACAAATGGGTTGAACGATAGAAACACAAATGGGTTGAATGATAGAAACACAAATGGGTTGAACGATAGAAACACAAATGGGTTGTATGTAGAAACACAAATGGGTTGAACGATAGAAACACAAATGGGTTGTATGTAGAAAACACAAATGGGTTGTATGTAGAAACACAAATGGGTTGTATGTAGAAACACAAATAAGTTGTATGTAGAAACACAAATGGGTTGTATGTAGAAACACAAATGGGTTGTATGGCAAAACACAAATGAACGATAGAAACACAAATAAGTTGTATGTAGAAACACAAACGGGTTGTATGTAGAAACACAAATGAGTTGTATGTAGAAACACAAATGAGTTGTATGTAGAAACACAAATGAGTTGTATGTAGAAACACAAATAAGTTGTATGTAGAAACACAAATGGGTTGTATGTAGAAACACAAATGGGTTGAACGATAGAAACACAAATGAGTTGTATGTAGAAACACACATGGGTTGTATGTAGAAACACAAATGGGTTGAAGAAACACATATAAAGATAGAAACACAAATGGGTTGAACGATAGAAACACAAATGGGTTGAACGATAGAAACACAAATGAGTTGTATGTAGAAACACAAATGAGTTGTATGGAGAAACACAAATGAGGTTGTATGTAGAAACACATATGGAAACATACAGTTGAACGATAGAAACACAAATGAGTTGAAAACGATAGAAACACAAATGAGTTATATGAAAAGATAGAAACACAAATGAGTTGTATGTAGAAACACAAATGAGTTGTATGTAGAAACACAAATGAGTTATATGTTAGAAACATACAGGCGTTGTATGTAAAACACAAATGAGTTATATGTAGAAACATACAGGCGTTGTATGTAGAAACACAAATGAGTTATATGTAGAAACATACAGGCACGTTGTATGTAGAAACACAAATGAGTTATATGTAGAAACATACAGGCGTTGTATGTAGAAACACAAATGAGTTATATGTAGAAACATACAAGCGTTGTATGTAAAAACACAAATGAGTTATATGTAGAAACATACAGGCGTTGTATGGGTAGAAACACACATGAGAGGTAGATGAACATAAAATAAAATGCTAATCGGTTCAAAACAAAAACAAAAAAAGACAGGACAAGGACAGAAAATCTTCCGGGCAAAATCTCTCTTCTTCAATCAAGGAAGACAAAAAATGGACTACAGGCGTTGTATGCTTAGAAACACAAATGGATTGAATGTTAAAACCCAAATGGGTTGAATCATAGAAACACAAATAGGTGTATGTAGAAACACAAATGGATTGAATATTAAAAAACTAAATGAATCAGAAACACAAATCTGTTGTACGATAGAAACACAAATGGATTAAATCATAGAAACACAAATGGATTGAATGATAGAAACACAAATGGATTGAATGATAGAAAACAAATGGATTTGAATGATAGAAACAAAATGGATTGAATGATAGAAACACAAATAGGTTCACTGATAGAAACACAAATAGGTTGTATGATAAAACTTACAAATAGGTTGTATGATAAAAAATACAAATGAGTTGCATGATAGAAACACAAATGGACTGAATGATCGAAACGAAATGGGTTGAATGATAGAAACACAAATGGACTGAATGATCGAAACAGAAATGGGTTGAATGATAGAAACACAAATGGACTGAATGATCGAAACAGAAATGGGTTGAATGATAGAAACACAAATTGACTGAATGATCAAGCACAAATGGGTTGCATAATAGAAACACAAATGGTTGAATGATCGAAACACAAATGGGTTGAATGAATAGAAACACAAATGGGTTGAATGAATAGAAACACAAATGGGTTGCATGATAGAAACACAAATGCATTGAATGATCGAAACACAAATGGGTTGCATGATAGAAACACAAATGGGTTGAATGAATAGAAACACAAATGGGTTGCATGATAGAAACACAAATGCATTGAATGATCAAAACACAATACATTAGATGGTGTATCCTTATACTATGGATCAGGTCTGGTACTTAAAGGCTATTACGAATCCGCCGGACAGTGAGGAATGTACAATATCTCTACTTTTCTTTATTTTACTATTGCTTTACCAGTGGGAATTTATAGATACGTTCATAAAGAATTGATGAAGAGGTAGATGAACATAAAATGAAATGCCTAATGGGTTAAAAACAAAAACAAAAAACAAAAAAGACAGGACAAGGACAGAAAATCTTCAGGCAAAACCTCTCTTCTTCAATCACAGGAAGACAAAGAAGGACTACTCTCTGTGATTGAGGAAAGACGGTTTTGCCCGAAAATTGTCCGTCCTTGTCTCTGTCTCTAGTTCTATCTATTAGCCCTTTCATGTTGAAAACGTATTATTATTCTGCTTCATTAGTTGTTGACCCACTGCAGTTTTACTTCTTTCTATTAATAGAATTAAGGAAAGGATATTGATCATGGTTATAGGCACTGACGCTTACTTATGAAATATTGGGTTGTCAAAACTTGCTGGATTATCAGAAGCAAGGTCAACAATGGCCGTCCCATTCCGCCACAGGAAAGTCCTCTGAGAAGCACCTTGGAAAAAGGTTGTTACTCATTTGAACAGTATGTAACGATGTCAAGGATTATATTTACGTGCAGAGGATAAAAAGAATGTAAAGTAAAATAAACCAAATAATACGTCATCACTTCTAACCCCGACATTAAGACTAGCAAAGGTATCTCTCTCTCTCTCTCTCTCTCTCTCTCTCTCTCTCTCTCTCTCTCTCTATACTCTCTCTATATATATATATATCTCTCTCTCTATCTCTCTCTATCTCTATCTATATATCTATATATCTCTC
>JAXRKP010000103.1:283916-308916 GCA_037039925.1 Doris montereyensis
ACAGTAGCAGTAAAGTAGCAACAACAGTAGCAGTAGCAACAACAGTAGCACTAACAGTAACAACAACAGTAGCAACAACAGTAACAACAACAGTAGCAACAACAGTAACAGTATCAACAACAGTAACAACAACAGTAGCAGCAACAACAGTAGCAACAACAGTAACAACAACAGTAACAACTAACAGTAACAACAACAGTAGCAACAACAGTAACAACAACAGTAACAACAACAGTAGCAACAACAATAACAACAACAGTAGCAAACGACAGTAGGAACAACAGTAGCAACGACAGTAGCAACAACAGTAGGAACAACAGTAACAACAACAGTAGCAACAACAGCAGGAACAACAGTAACAACAACAGTAGCAACTAACAGTAGCAACAACAGTAGCGACAACAGTAACAACAACAGTAACAACAACAGTAGCAACAACAATAGCAATAACAACAGCAGTAACAACAACAGTAGCAGTAACAACAACATTAGTAACAATAGTAGCAGTAACAGTAGCAACAACAACAACAACAGCAGTAACAGCAACAAATAACAGCAGTAGTAACAACAGTAGCAATAACAGTAGCAGCAACAGTAGGAATAACAGCAACAACAACAGTAGCACTAACAGTAACAACAACAGTAGCAACAACAGTAGCAACAACAGTAACAACAAATATAGCAACAGTAGCAACAACAGTAGCAGTAACAACAACAGTAACAACAACAGTAGCAACAACAGTAACAACAACAGTAGCAGTAACAACAACAGTAACAACAACAGTAGCAACACCAGTAACAACAACAGTAGCAGTAACAACAACATTAGCAACAATAGTAGCAGTAACAGTAGCAGTAACAACAACAAGCAACAATAGTAGCAGTAACAGTAGCAGTAACAACAACAGTAGCAACACCAGTAACAGTAGCAACAGCAGTAACAACAACATTAGCAACAATAGTAGCAGTAACAGTAGCAGCAGCAACAACAGCAGCAACAACAGTAGTAACAACAGTAACAGTAGTAACGACAGTATTAATAGATTAATAGAAACAACAGTAGGAGTAACAACATCAGTAGCAGCAAGAACAGCAGTAACAACAACAGTACCAGTAACAACAACAGTAGGAACAACAGTAGCAGTAACAAGAAAAGTGACAACAGCAGTAGCAACAACAGTAGCTGCAGCAACAGGAGTAGCAGCAGCAGTATCACTAGCAGCAGTAACAGCAGTAACAAAAGCAATATCAACAACAGTAGCCGTAGCAACAACAGTAGCAGGAGCAACAACAGTAGCAACAACAGTAGCAACAACAGTAGGAGTAGGAACAACAGCAGCAACAACAACAACAATAGCAGTAACAATAAAAACAGCAGCAACAACAACAACAATAGCAGTAACAATAAAAACAGCAGCAACAACAACAATAGCAGTCACAACAACAACAGTAGCAGTAGCAGCACAATAGTAGCAACAACAGCAGCAGCAACAACAACAACAACAATAGCAGTAAGAACAATAGTAGCAGTAGCAACAACAGTAGCAACAAAAGTAATATCAACAATAGCAACAACAACAATAGCAGTAACAACAACAACAGTAGCAGTAGCAACAATAGGGAGCAACAACAACAGCAACAAGAACAATAGCACTAACAACAACAGCAGTAGTAACAACAGCAGTAGCAGCAGTGCCAGTAGATGTAGTTATGCTGGTGCTGATGCGTCGTCTTGCACCGCTGTCTAGATACTTACCATGGTGTGAACAAACCATTTCTTTTGACTGTCAAATTAAGATGATTATAAAGACTGTACCACTTACCTTGAAACATCATTTGCTCGTTTTGTTCCGCATGTTTCACGGTTAACTTCTATGCACTTTAAAGTTTGTGCAGCGTCGATGGCTGAATGGTAAGGCTGTGGGATGTGATATCATGAGGGTCCGTTTCGAATGCCAGCAAAGCTAGGCCTGACGTCGTGTACCTTGGGAAAGACACCTAGCACGCATCTCCCCCACTCGAGCCAGGTGGGCGGGTACAAGCATTAGCGACAGTAACAACCTGTGACCTGGCCAGAAGTGATTTGATCCCCTGTTCCGCTTCCAAGCCACAGAAACCGGGATAAACTCCAGCTCAATGGGACGTAATGCCCTTTGCAGAAACTTTGCAGCATTACTTTCAGTTAGTATTTAAAAGTATAATGCCACAGGCAATGCGTTGCTATAGCAGATAAGCAGTTCCTTCAAATCCATTACGGCCCATAGAGCCGGAGCTTATACCGGTTTCAATAGCGTGAAGTGGAACACGTGATAATAATTACCTCCTGACAGGGCACTAATCTGATGTAGATTTTTACTCTCCCAGACCAGTGTTTGTACCGATTTGCACCCCCTGTGTTAAGTGGAGAAAAGTCCCGAAGGAACACAGCGCCGGACGTAACTTTGCCATCCGGATTCCAATCTGGGACCTCATTATCCCCGGCAGCCTGACCACTCGGCCACCGACGCCATCGACGCCATCGACGCCACCACCGCCACCGACGCTACTGACGCCACCGACGCTACCAACGCTAAACGCCACTGACAACACCAACGCCACCGACGCCACCGACAACACCGACGCCATCGACAACACCGACGCCACCAACGCCACCGGCAACACCGACGCCATCGACTACACCGACGCCACCGACGCCACCGACACCACCAACGCCACCGACGCCACAGACGCCACCGACACCACCAACGCCACCGACAACACCGACAACACCGACACCACCAACGCCACCGACGCCACCGACGCCACCGACACCACCAACGCCACCGACAACACCGACACCACCAACGCCACCGACGCCACCGACGCCACCGACACCACCAACGCCACCGACAACACCGACACCACCAACGCCACCGACGCCACCGACGCCACCGACACCACCGACGCTATCGACAACACCAACACCACCGATGCCACCGACGCCACCGACGCCATCGACAACACCGACACCATCGACAACACCGACACCATCGACAACACCGACGCCACCAACGCCACCGGCAACACCGACGCCATCGACAACACCGACGCCATCGACAACACCGACGCCATCGACAACACCGACGCCATCGACAACACCGACGCCACCAACGCCACCGACAACACGAACGCCATCGATAACACCAACGCCATCAACAACACCGACGCCATCGACAACACCGACGCCATCGACAACACCGACGCCACCAACGCCACCGACAACACCAACGCCATCGATAACATCAACGCCATCAACAACACCGACGCCATCGACAACACCCACGCCATCGACAACACCGACGCCATCGACAACACCGACGCCACCAACGCCACCGACAACACCAACGCCATCGATAACACCAACGCCATCAACAACACCGACGCCATCGACAACACCGACGCCACCGACGCCACCGATAACACCAACGCCATCGACAACACCGACGCCATCGACAACACCGACACCATCGACAACACCGACGCCACCAACGCCACCGACAACACCGACGCCACCGACAATACCAACGCCACCGACAACACCAACGCCACCAACGTCACCGACGTCACCAACGCCACCAACGTCACCGACGCCACCGACGCCACAAAAGAATTGCTATGGTTACCTCATATTGTATCTTGGAATAGCCAGAAGCCCCGAACCAGAAGCCTACGTCGTCTGGCAGACAGTGACCAGGGAAAGCCAGGTGTCCACAGGCCAATGATGTCAAAGCAGGTTGCAGACCCCATGACACAGGGCACCGGATCGTCTGTAATCGGTGCAGAGTCTAGGGAAGACAAACAGTAAGGCAATGGGGCATGTCGAAAGTCAAGGAAATGACATATAGAGTATAGGGAAGACAAACAGTGAGGCAATGAGACATGTCGAAAGTGAAGGAAATGACATATAGAGTATTGGGAAGACAAACAGTAAGGTAATGAGACATGTCGAAAGTGAAGGAAATGACATATAGAGTATTGGGAAGACAAAGAGTGAGGCAATGGGGCATGTCGAAACTGAACAAAATGACATATAGAGTATAGGGAAGACAAACAGTGAGGCAATGGGGCATGTCGAAAGTCAAGGAAATGACATATAGAGTATTGGGAAGACAAACAGTGAGGCAATGGGGCATGTCGAAAGTGAAGGAAAGGACATGCAGAGTATAGGGAAGACAAACAGTAAGGCAATGGGGCATGTCAAGGAAATGACATATAGAGCCTATGGAAGACAAACAGTGAGGCAATGGGGCATGTCAAGGAAATGACATTAGATAATATCAAGGCGTATGTATTAATAAGGATGGTTAGCTTGATTGGTGGTGGCACGCTTTGTCTTCATGGAAAGGCAATGGGTGGTGTGCTAACTCAGAGGTCGCGGGTTCTATCGGCCCAGATTTTGTTCTGTCTAGTCCTTGTAGCTGTCTCCGTATTATTCCTGTGGGGCTTTAATATTATTTCATGTCATTTCCTTCAGAGTGAAGGGAGCAGGGTACATGTACTATATAAGGATTTGGTTTTTGATTTGATGTGATTTGGTTTGATTTGATATGATGTGCATTTTACCCACATGATGTGATTTGGTTTAATTTGATATTTTTATCACAATAAAATATGACTAATACATTTTATTTTTCGTTGTGGAATACTCAAGAACTCCATTCCCTCGGAAAAAAAACCCAACTAAACCCAGCAACAACAAAGAATGTTACGGAAAATAACATTGTATACCTGAAACAACATCATCCGTCATTCAATCCATCTTTGCAATTTCACCGCTTACGAGATTTCTTTGCTTTTTGTTTCTTTGAAGTAAACCCAACCCTATCCACCATAGCGGTGATTTCAGTGTTTCCTTTTACTGGAAAAACAATTACAGGCATTTACAAACATTTACAAGCTCTTTCGAGAGATTGATCCAAAGCTGTTTTCGGATATTTACAAGAAAATGGACCGTACCACCAAATGTGGAGAACTTTATATTATTTATATAATACAATGTAATCATACAAATATTTATGAAAGCTTTTGAAATTTTTAGGTATTTAATATCAACCAGACAGTTGTGAGTACTTATAGTCAGTGATGAACCGTGAGCTCATCACCATGATGGACAGGAGTTTTTTTCAAAGAAGCAAACACACACACGAGGGTTTGTTTTCAAAGAAGCAAACACACACACGAGAGTTTCTTTCGAAGATGTAAACACACACATTGAGGGTTTACTTCAAAGATGCAAACACACACATGAGGGTTTCTTTCAAAAATGTAAACACACACACATGAGGGTTTCTTTGCTGATACAATGACTTCATTTAAATAGTTAATTCTTTATTTGATTTGATTTTACACATATCCAAAAATTCGTGGGATTTTGGAGGAATTTTTGTTGATGCCCTAACCGCATTATAAACAGACAAGGGATCTTGAACGTGCACGGAGTGTTGTTAACTGCACACGGAGCTTCCGCCCCCTCCCCCTTTTTTTTATATATAGTCCATCTATTGAGTACTGACTCGATCTAATTATCATATTTGATATCACACAGAGCTAACGCGCTGCCAATAAATTGAAAAAGATATATATATAAACTTATGGCTGTGAAAATTCAGTCTTACCAGGACATCCATAGACAACCACGTGGTGGACAATTCTGTCGTTGTCGATAAGAGGCTCCATTCCGATCAGGTAGGAATTGGTTTGGTTCTTAGCATCGAAGGTGAAGCACATGTAGGCAGTTTCCCTGTTTGGTATTTTGGTTCTAGGAAAGATTACGTCCCTTGACACGACACCTGTGGAGAAAGTAAATTTGTGAGCTTTTAATTTGTCATCGGAACCACAGTCATTTGTGCTGCGTCGGCAGCCGAGCGGTTACACTGCTGGGCGGGATCATGAGGCCTCGGGTGGGTCGCATCCTGGCAAAGACACCTCCGACGTTGTGTTCCTTGGAAAATACACTTAACATGCATTTCCCCCACTCGACTTATGGTGCAAATGGGTACTAGCACTTGCTTGGGAGTAAAAAACCTGCGTCAGACTAGCGTCCTGTCCACGAGGTGATTATTATCACCTGTTTCGCGTCACACTATAGAAACTGGGATATGTTCTGGCTGTTTGGGCCGTAATGGCCTTGAAGGAACTTTTACTTTTACACAGTCATTTTTAGTGAAGATAAAACAAGAGGGGTTGAGACAAAAATTGTGATAATAGAATTCCACGAAAATTGAAAGTTAAGATATTATCATTCTTATGAAATAAAATCACACCAGTCTTGCTATATTGTGAAACAGAAGCATAAACAGTTTAGATATAAGGAAGTGAGGCTATTGGAAACAACATAATAAATGAAAATGATGAGTAGCATTAAAGGAACTACACTGAGTGGCATTAAAGGAACTACACTGAGTAGTTATTAAAGGAACTACACTGAGTAGCATGAAATGAACCACACTGAGTAGCATTAAATGAACTACACTGAGTGGCATTAAAGGAACTACACTGAGTAGTATTAAAGGAACTACACTGAGTGGCATTAAAGGAACTACACTGAGTAGCATTAAAGGAACTGCACTGAGTAGTATTAAAGGAACTACACTGAAGCATTAAAGGAACTACACTGAGTAGCATTAAAGGAACTACACTGAGTAGCATTAAAGGAACTACACTGAGTAGCATTAAAGGAAGTACACTTAAAGGAACTACACTGAGTAGTAGCATTAAAGGAACTACACTGAGTAGCATTAAAGGAACTACACTGAGTAGCATTAAAGGAACTACACTGAGTAGCATTAAAGGAACTACACTGAGTAGCATTAAAGGAACTACACTGAGTAGCATTAAAGGAACTACACTGAGTAGCATTAAAGGAACTACACTGAGTAAATTAAAGGAACTACACTGAGTAGCACATGACTTTAAATATATTTTGAAGCCTCTTAGAAACAAACACGAGACAAACACAAAGAAATAGAAAGAATCGAACCCACGGGCTGCCCTGTAAACAGCCAAAGGATCTTAAACCTGCACAGATCATTGTGACTACACACGAGACCTCCTTTTTATCGCCCGTCTCCGATGGGACTAGGTGTTGATCCCCCTACCTCGAACTAGGGCGGGGGAGAAGGGTTTTACTCGAGAGAAAAAATAACTCGATAAAACCCATGACTTTCTGGTTGAGTGGCTGATACCTTGTCTCTGTTACGAGGTTCTCTTCAGGGTGAGACAATGGCCCCTATACCCGTACGGGGTTTGGCCACTGGCCTGGCATCGGTTTTCCAAAACCGTCAAAAAAACCCCGCGTGTGCTGAAGTCGATCTAGTGTGGCGAGGCGTGGAGTGTAGCCTGGGGCAAGAAATAATGTAAGACTTTCCAAATCGACTCTTTGCGGGCCTGGGGTTTAAAGGAGTTGCTACTTTGACATTAAATTGTCACAGTGCGTCAAAAAGCGTAAAAGCATGATTTTTTATATCAAATCAATGTTACCATTGATTTGATATAAAAAATCATGCTTTTGTTCTTTTTGTTTCATTACTTTAGAAATTGCATGCCTCTATTTCTATTTAAACTAATTTCATAGCAAAAAAGACGTGCACGAGGCTAGCACATTTAGAACCGCCAAAGGTTGAAAGATTTTCTGGATGTTTTTCGAGTAAAATCAATCCCCCGCCCCCCCCCCACACCCTACTGGTCCATGCAGGTGAATCGAAGCCTATACCATAGGAGACGGGCGATAAAAGGAGGTCCTGTTTGCAAATCACATAAACTCTGTACATGTTAAAGATCCCTTGGCTGTTTACAAGACAGTCCGGGCAGAACTAACAATCCTACGGAAAACCCCGAGACCACCTTAGTTTCTTGGGATGTGGGTAAATCAAAAGAGAGAAACTCGACTTTGTTCCAATGGGGCTTCAATATTCAGTCTCATTTCCTCAGTCGTCGCCTTGTTCCTCTGTAACAAGCCATTCCCTGGCTGTACATAGACCTACCTGCTTTGTTAAAGTTCTTGCATCCCATTCCCCTGGCTGTACATAGAACTACCTGCTTTGTTAAAGTTCTTGTATCCCATTCCCTGGCTGTACATAGATCTACCTGCTTTGTTGCAAGTTCTTGTATCCCATTCCCTAGCTGTACATAGACCTACCTGCTTTGTTGAAGTTCTTGCACTCCCATTCCTAGCTGTACATAGACCTACCTGCTTTGTCAAAGTTCTTGTATCCCATTCCCTGGCTGTACATAGACCTACCTGCTTTGTCAAAGTTCTTGTATCCCATTCCCTGATCATAGACCTACATGCTTTGTTGAAGTTCTTGAACTCAATTCCCTAGCTGTACATAGACCTACATGCTTTGTTGAAGTTCTTGCACTCAATTCCCCTAGCTGTACATAGATCTACTTGCTTTGTTAAAGTTCTTGTATCCCATTCCCTGGCTGTACATAGATCTATCTGCTTTGTTGAAGTTCTTGCAGTCCATTCCATGGCTGTACATAGATCTACCTGCTTTGTTGAAGTTCTTGCCCTCAATTCCCGTAGCTGTACATAGATCTACCTGCTTTGTTGAAGTTCTTGAAGTACATTCCATGTTGTACAAAGTCTACTTGGTTCTACCTGCTTTGTTGAAGTTCTTGAACCACTGTACATTCCATGGTTGTACATAGATCTACCTGCTTTGTTGAAGTTCTTGCAGTCCATTCCATGGTTGTACATAAATCTACCTGCTTTGTTGAAGTTCTTGAACTCAATTCCCTAGCTGTACATAGATCTACCTGCTTTGTTGAAGTTCTTGAACTCAATTCCGTAGCTGTACATAGATCTACCTGCTTTGTTGAAGTTCTTGAACTCAATTCCCTAGCTGTACATAAATCTACTTGCTTTGTTGAAGTTCTTGAACTCAATTCCATGGCTGTACATAAATCTACCTGCTTTGTTGAAGTTCTTGAACTCAATTCCCTAGCTGTACATAGATCTACCTGCTTTGTTGAAGTTCTTGAACTCAATTCCCTAGCTGTGCATAGATCTACTTGCTTTGTTGAAGTTCTCGAAACTCATACTCTAGTTGTGCATAGATATACCTGCTTTGTTGAAGTTCTTGCAATCCAGACCTTGCAGTGGCGTCGAGTCTTCACAAGTAAGGTAGAGTCACGGCCTTGACATATTGGGTTATCACGTGGTGTGCAGATACCTGAAACAGAGCGCATTGAGATTTGAATGATGTTGTAATGTCAGTGCTTTTACAGTAAAACGTAACATTTAAGTAGAAGAAAATGAAACAATACTTGAAAAAGTAACGGCGTGCGTGTGTGTGTGTGTTAGAGAGAGAGAGAGAGAGAGAGAGAGAGAGAGAGAGAGAGAGAGAGAGAGAGAGAGAGAGAGAGAGAGAGAGAGAGAGAGAGAGAGAGAGAGAGAGAGAGAGAGAGAGAAGAGAGAGAGAGAGAGAAAGAGAGAGACAGACAGACAGACAGACAGACAGACAGACAGAGACACAGAGAGAGACAGACAGACAGACAGACAGACATACATACATACAGACAGACACACATACAGACAGAGACAGACAGGCAGACAGACAGACAGAGACAGACAGACAGAGAGAAAAGAGAGAGGGAGAAAATGAAAACAAAACGTGAAAAAGTGTGTTTGCGTGTGAGTATATGTGTGTGAGAGAGAGGGAGAGGGAGAGGGAGAAGAGAGAGAGAGAGAGAGAGAGAGAGAGAGAGAGAGAGAGAGAGAGAGAGAGAGAGAGAGAGAGAGAGAGAGAGAGAGAGAGAGAGAGAGAGAGAAACAAACAAACAGACAGACAGACAGTCAGACAGACAGACAGACAGACAGAGATAGAGATAAAGAGAGAGAGACAGACAGACAGACAGACAGATAGAGACAGACAGGCAGTCAGACAGACAGAGACAGAGAGAGAGAGAGAGACAGAGAGACAGAAATAAAAAGAGAGCGGGAGAGAGAGAGAAAGACACACACACAGAGAGACAGAGAGAGAGAGAGAGAGAGAGAGAGAGAGAGAGAGAGAGAGAGAGAGAGAGAGAGAGAGAGAGAGAGAGAGAGAGAGAGAGACAGACAGACAGACAGACAGACAGACAGACAGACAGACAGACAGACAGACAGGGCAGAGACAGACAGACAGACAGACAGACTGAGACAGAGTCAGAGACAGAGACAGAGACAGAGACAGAGACAGTGAGACAGAGGCAGACAAAAGACAGAGAGAGAGACAGAGACAGAGACAGGCACAAAGACAGAGACAGAGGCAGAGACAGAGGCAGAGACAGAGGCAGAGACAGGACGAGATAGGAAAAGAGAAAGAAGCAGATAGATAGACAGACGGATAGACAGACAGATGGATAGATAGACATATGGACACAAGGAGTCGGAAATACCTAAGGGGAGACAGAGTGCCATGAAAACCAATCTTCAGAAGAATTCTTCCAAACAACAAGAAAAAGAAAACACAGAATAGAATCCAGAGGAAATCTCAGCTACGAGAATTATATCCGAGGGTACTTACCAGGATGGGTAATGTTAACCGTTCTTTCGGGTACCGTGTTCTCTACCCAGTTGCATTTCGGGTCACCGAGTTCTTCTCCATTAGTCAAACCGTCACCGTCAGAATCTAGCTCACACAGTCTTACAGTCCACTGTGCAAAGATATATAATGTAAGAGAGAATAGTGATTAAGTCCAAGGTAAAAGACCAAAAGGCAGACATCATAGAAAGTGGGAAAAAATATAAAAGAGGCATTAAAGCATACAAATGTAACTTTTTTGGAAGGAAACAGAAAATTCCAGGACAGGATATCCTGGAGAAAGATCATCTCGGCCATATCAACTCATACACCGAAAAGTAGAATGGGAACTTATAAAGAAAAAAGATAGAAAGAAAAAAAAAAGATATTAAATCAAAATAACGAAAGAGAAAGCCTTGGATAATAAAATCTTCAAATATACAGACACCGATAAAGGCAGTGATGCGTCCTGATAAATGTTGTCTGTTCCTTTATCCGGTATTCATTTAGTTTTTATTCATCTGATACGTACTGATAAATGTTGTCCGTTCCTTTATCGGGTATTCATTTAGTTTTTATTCATCTGATACGTACTGATAAATGTTGTCCATTCCTTTATCAAGCTTAAAGTATCCATTTAGTTTTTATTCATCTGATACGTACTGATAAATGTTGTCCATTCCTTTATCAAGCTTACAGTATTCATTTAGTTTTTATTCATCTAATACGTACTGATAAATGTTGTCCATTCCTTTATCAAGTATTCATTTAGTTTTTATTCATCTGATACGTACTGATAAATGTTGTCCATTCCTTTATCAAGCTTACAGTATTCATTTAGTTTTTATTCATCTGATATGTACTGATAAATGTTGTCCATTCCTTTATCAAGCTTACGGTATTCCTTTAATTTTATTCATCTGATACGTACTGATAAATGTTGCCCATTCCTTTATCAAGCTTACAGTATTCATTTAGTTTTGTTAATTTGACACGCACTGATAAATGTTGTCCATTCCTTTATCAAGCTTACGGTATTCATTTAGATTTTGTTAATTTGACACGGACTGATAAATGTTGTCCCAGTCCTTTTTCCTAGCAATCTAGGTCCAGCGTTGTGTTCCTTGGGAAAGACACTTAACAGCACACATTTTTCCCACTCGACCCAGGTGCAAATGGGTACAAGCACTTGTTTGTGAGTAAAAACCTGAGTCCGACTAGCGTCCTGTCTAGAAGATGATAACCATTCCTTCTCCCGCTTTACGCTATAGACACCGGGAAAGCGCCGGCTCTATGGACTGCAATGGCCTTAAAAGGAACTTTATTTCTTTTCTTTTTTTTTACTTTACGAGAGTTGAAACGAATGGCAGTATCATCGAATCGAACTTACTATATAAAGTAGCTCTGAAAACAGCCCAGAATGAAACCTTACCGTGTGCCCTCCGATATCTGCAAAGTCTTTGCCGAATGCGTTTCGACTCCACTTCCTACTGGGGCCCGATGCCCTACGCCTTCCCAAATTTCATCCTGGAAGCAGGGATGCTGGACTTTGTGTCCGTTTGGGATGCGGCCTCTGTAGGACCTGTAGGCCAGTCCAGGTGGCAACACGGAGACAAGGCCCACCACTCCGAGTGTCAGGAGGGTGATGACAGATCTCATCTTCACTAGGTAAGGGAAAGAAATCAAAGGTTACTATGTTATTATATAATATGTACTACTAGAAATCAAAGGTTGCCATGCTATTTATAACAACTAATGTACTACTAGAAATCAAAGGTTGCCATGCTATTTATAACAACTAATGTACTACTAGAAATCAAAGGTTGCCATGCTATTTATAACAACTAATGTACTACTAGAAATCAAAGGTTGCCATGCTATTTATAACAACTAATGTACTGCTAGAAATCAAAGGTTGCCATGCTATTTATAACAACTAATGGACTACTAGAAATCAAAGGTTGCCATGCTATTTATCAACTTTGCCATCAGCGTGTGGTATGGAGGTTGTGGTGTAAAACTCAAGTCCAGCTTGTCAAGAAATATGAAAGAAAGCTCCAAAATCACTAATCACGCCCTTGAAGGAATTGACAGTCTATATTCAAATGCGGTGGAACGAAAAGCGTTTCAGATCATACACAATCATACACAACGAACAACCCACGCTTCACCCAGAATTCAAGACGTTGTCATCGGGAAGAAGATATGTCGAGGTGAAATGTCGAACCAACAGATATCAAATGACTTTCGTCCCGACTACGATAAAGACAGGGAACTACTCGATCCGTAAGAGCAAAGTCTAGTTAAAGGAGATTCTCAAATATCATGACACTGCTATTCTTCTAGTAAATATTCATTGGAAGAGGAAGAGAGAGAGAGAGAGAGAGAGAGAGAGAGAGAGAGAGAGAGAGAGAGAGAGAGAGAGAGAGAGAGAGAGAGAGAGAGAGAGAGAGACAGAGACAGAGACAGAGACAGAGAGAGAGAGACAGAGAGAGAGAGAGAGAGACAGAGAGAGAGACAGAGACAGAGACAGAGACAGACAGAGAGACAGAGAGAGACAGAGAGAGAGAGACAGACAGACAGACAGAGACAGAGAGAGAGAGAGAGAGAGAGAGAGAGAGAGAGAGAGAGAGAGAGAGAGAGAGAGAGAGAGAGAGAGAGAGAGAGAGAGAGAGAGAGAGAGGTTGTTGTGTTCGTAACCATTGGAGTGTGAATAATACGCATTATGTCTGTAAAGGTACCTACATATTTGTACTTAGAAGTGTGTGTGTGTGTATGTGATTATGTTGTAAATGGTGTTTGTATGTGTGTTAGACGTGCGTGTGGTTTTTAGCTTGTTATATCTCAACTGTGTAATTTATGTCTCAACTGTGAAATTTATGTCTCAACTGTGTAACCAAACAACAAATTGCCAATTATGGAGAATAAAGAACTATTATTATTATTATTATTATTATTATTATTATTATTATTATTACTATTATTATTATTATTATTATTATTATTATTATTATTATTATTATTATTATTATCATTATAACAACTGATGTACTATTAGAAATCAAAGGTTGCCATGCTATTTCTAACAACTGATGTACTATTAGAAATCAAAGGTTGCCATGCTATTTATAACAACTAATGTACTACTAGAAATCAAAGGTTGCCATGCTATTTATAACAACTAATGTACTACTAGAAATCAAAGGTTACCATGCTATTTATAACAACTAATGTACTACTAGAAATCAAAGGTTACCATGCTATTTCTAACAACTGATGTACTATAGCTATTTATAACAATAATGTTAATGCTATTTCTAACAACTGGTTGAAATCAAAGTTACATGCTATTTATAACAACTAATATACTACTAGAAATCAAAGGTTGCCATGCTATTTATAACAACTAATGTACTACTAGAAATCAAAGGTTACCATGCTATTTATAACAACTAATGTACTACTAGAAATCAAAGGTTGCCATGCTATTTATAACAACTAATGTACTACTAGAAATCAAAGGTTGCCATGCTATTTATAACAACTAATGTACTACTAGAAATCAAAGGTTGCCATGCTATTTATAACAACTAATGTACTACTAGAAATCAAAGGTTGCCATGCTATTTATAACAACTAATGTACTACTAGAAATCAAAGGTTGCCATGCTATTTATAACAACTAATGTACTACTAGAAATCAAAGGTTGCCATGCTATTTATAACAACTAATGTACTACTAGAAATCAAAGGTTGCCATGCTATTTATAACAACTGATGTACTACTAGAAATCAAAGGTTGCCATGCTATTTATAACAACTAATGGACAATAGTCCATTTCACTTCATATGGGCAACGTTGCTTTTTTATGGATATCTTTTTTTTTTTATATATCACATCGTTTCAAGTTCACATTTTGCACACATAATATTTAAGAACTCATGTCGCAATGTGGCTATCTTGTTTCGCTCAATTCTGACGTAAAATAACACCAAACAAAAATCCTTTATAAAACTATACATTTCACGGACAACTAGTTAAAGAAACAGATATTTAAGAGTTTACAGTAAATACCGAGTTTGAAAATGGTTCACTGTCTTGGTATCTCGACGGTGTCAATAAAACCGTATAAGAACATTACAACTTAATGTTTTATTGCAAGGCTTCGTTTAAATTTAGAAAATGTATAACGTACAGCTGAAGAATAAAAACAGATTAGTTTGAATCTGAAAAAGATAATGATGGAGACGAAGAAGATGATTCTGTATAAAAGAATGACATGAAAGGCAAAATTAGATTGTAAGCTATGTATAATTCGAGGCGTTGTAATCACTTAGTTTGTTGGCAAGTGCTATGAAGAAATCGTATTTAATTCGAGCCAAACATTTTGGAAAAATTAATATATGCATATTGTGACATGAGCCTTTTAAAGAGGTTAGACATTTACTTTTAGTGTTTGTGGTTGTGAACTAACATTTAAAGGTGAAGATGAAGATGGATTTATAGTCCATTTCCCCACACAAGTGCAGGCTCACCGACTGTCCATCATGTATGCCCGTGGACGCCATTTCGTTCAGTTCTTCTCAACATTGGGATTATACAGTACAGCAGCCTGTCAGGCGCTTTGTACTAGCATCATCTGACAAGATCTTTCTCCGTCTGAGGAAAGCAGAGTGAAATACCTTTCCTAACAGTACAACGTCGTGAAAAAACATCTGGGCCAGCCATGAGGTTTGAACCAGTGTCGTCATGATTACAAACTCACAACACTAGTAACACAGAGGAAGAGGCGCCGCTAGCTAAACTCACAACACTACTATCACAGAGGAAGAGGCGCCGCTAGCTAAACTCACAACACTAGTAACACAGAGGAAGAGGCGCCGCTAGCTAAACTCACAACACTAGTAACACAGAGGAAGAGGCGCCGCTAGCTAAACTCACAACACTAGTAACACAGAGGAAGAGGCGCCGCTAGTTAAACTCACAACACTAGTAACACAGGGGAAGAGGCGCCGCTAGCTAAACTCACAACACTAGTAACACAGAGGAAGAGCGCCGCTAGCTAAACTCACAACACTAGTAACACAGAGGAAGAGGCGCCAAGCTCACAACACTAGTTAAAGTCACAACACTAGTAACACAGGGGAAGAGGCGCCGCTAGCTAAACTCACAACACTAGTAACACAGTGGAAGAGGCGCCGCTAGCTAAACTCACAACACTAGTAACACAGTGGAAGAGGCGCCGCTAGCTAAACTCACAACACTAGTAACACAGTGGAAGAGGCGCCGCTAGCTAAACTCACAACACTAGTAACACAGGGGAAGAGGCGCCGCTAGCTAAACCCACAACACTAGTAACACAGTGGAAGAGGCGCCGCTAGCTTGGTCGGTGGAGCCTCTGACTACCAAACAGGACGGCCATATTGAATTACCAGTCCGGGCAAATTTTTATGGTCGTCCTACCGACGCAGCAGCCTAAAATGGATAGCCAGGTGTATTCGGACTCGTACCAATATAAAGGTGACGTGGAATGCAATAGCAAACCACTACAATATGCCGTGTGCCTATAAAAACCAGATCTCTATTCCTGATTACCCTAAACGCTCAACTCTGAGTATGGGTTTTGATTTTGATTTGATTTGATTTGCTTTGATTTGATTTGATCTGTTTTGATTTGATTTGATTTGGTCTGATTTGATTTGATTTGATTTGATTTACTCACATCCACAACTAAGGTGATCTCGGGGTTTTTGACGGGATTTTTAATTTTTGCCCAGACAGCCGTAAAAACAGCTAAGGGATCTTTAACATGTAGAGTGTTGTGATTTGCACACGGGACCTCTTTCTTATCGTCCGTCTCAGAAGGGACTAGGTGTCGATCCACCTACCTGGACCGGGGTGGGGGGGTGGAGAGGAGGGATAGTTTTACTCGAAAAATGTCGAGAAAATCTTGTCATCCGTTGCAGGGCTTGAACCCACGACCTTGTGGTTGAGAGATCGACACCTTGTTGGATTTGACTACCGCGTCCACTACCTTGGCGGACGATGGAGAAACCGAGAAAATCGTAAGAAACCGACGCGACAGTCCACCTTGCAGTTCCCAACTCCTTCAACGACCTTTCAGGGTTATAGAAACATGCCAGAGTTGCTAGGATTTGATACGAGACCGATAGTCCACCTTGCAGTTCCCAACTCCTTCAACGACCTTTCAGGGTTATAGAACGTCATGCCAAGAGTTGCTGGGATTTGATACCGAGACCTTTCAGGTTATAGAACGTCATGGCCTAGAGTTGCTAGGATTTGATACCGAGACCTTTTTATAGAACGTCAGGCCTAGTTGCTAGGATTTGATACCGAACCTTTGAGAGTTATAGAAGGCCTAGAGTTGCTAGGATTTGATTACCGTCGACCTTGAGGGTTATAGAACGTCACCTTTGAGAGTTATAGAACGTCAGGCCAAGATTGCTGATACCGAGACCTTTGAGAGTTATAGAACGTCAGGCCTAGAGTTGCTAGGATTTGATACCGAGACCTTTGAGGGTTATAGAACGTCAGGCCTAGAGTTGCTAGGATTTGATACCGAGACCTTTGAGGTTATAGAACGTCAGGCCTAGAGTTGCTAGGATTTGATACCGAGACCTTTGAGAGTTATAGAACGTCAGGCCTAGAGTTGCTAGGATTTGATACCGAGACCTTTGAGGGTTATAGAACATCAGGCCTAGAGTTGCTAGGATTTGATACCGAGACCTTTGAGGGTTATAGAACGTCAGGCCTAGAGTTGCTAGGATTTGATACCGAGACCTTTGAGGGTTATAGAACATCAGGCCTAGAGTTGCTAGGATTTGATACCGAGACCTTTGAGGGTTATAGAACGTCAGGCCTAGAGTTGCTAGGATAGAACATCAGGCCTAGAGTTGCTGATTTGATACCGAGACCGAGACATTTGAGGGTTATAGAACGTCACAGAGTTGCTAGGATTTGATACAGGCCGAGACCGTTGAGGGTTATAGCACATCAGGCCTAGAGTTGCTAGGATTTGATACCGAGACCTTTGAGGGTTATAGAACGTCAGGCCTTGAGTTTCTAGGATTTGATACCGAAACCTCATGATCCCAAGTCCTACAGCCTAACCAGTCAACCACCGACACCACGTGTGCGGCCTTGACTTGCTTTGTTTCTTTTTTTTTAAATTTCTCACAGAGGATATTGAAAATTTACATTGAAACAGAAGATAACTTTCAACAGCTAATGGTACCTCCTCATAGACGAAAATTAACGCTCTCTTCAGTCTTCGAAATACTGGTCGATTTCGACAAATCTTTAAATAAAAAAACTATTTCCAAATCTCGCAGAAAATGCGTCATCAGCCGAATGAAAAAAATGTCATTATTAGACCAATTGTCAAGTTTTATTACTTGTGTGCGTGGGGAGAGGGCTTGTACGAAAGCGATGTGTAACATAAAAAATATCGCAAAATTTTATTTGTTCTTTCGAGTCTGGGTTGGGTTTTCATTCTTTTTTCATTCAGCGAAAAGACTTTGTATTTTATGAAAGTCTTATCAAAGTGGGATATTTCTTTCAATGTATGAAGACATTGAGACAGACTTGTCTTGGGACCCCATGTTCAAAGCCCAGCTTGAGTTCATCGGCCTTGAGACCAGGAAGAAAGGCCTAGAAGAAATAATATCGCTTGCTTGCCACTGACACAAAACTGTTGGATTTGTGCCAGCATCGGTAAGCATCATTGAACGTAATGCATTAAGACCACCGTACTAGCATACGACAACCACATTGCTTAGGGCATGCGTGACATCGTGACTGTGATGCCTCTATTAAAATATCATATCACTATAATATATAAGTTTCAAGACTTCGTTTTTTGGCAGCTCATTTTACCTCCTTTGCATTCAGTGTCACCGCCGTCAATAGCATAGATATGTTACACTCAATGACCTTTAGGGTAGGCTATGCAGCAGCGGCCTTTAATACGGTTACTGTTCTGACCTAAACGTTATGAAATAAGTTTGGGTTTTTTTTGGCTGGGGGGGGGTTGTTTTGCTTTTCTTTTCTTCTTCTTTTTTTTTCTTTTTTTTCTTTTTTTTTGTTTTTCTTTTTTTTTTTTGGGGTTGTGTACTTTGCATATCTGGCCCTTCTTTAATCGGGACGGCTGATAAAAGTGCATGCCTGTCATGGCATGAAAAAAAATTCGCTCCTGGTTGTAGGTACCGGTAGGGAGCTCAGAGTTCAATTTCCAGTCCGGGCAATTTTTGCGGGCCCTCCGTTCTGTCGACCCAGCAGCGGTTTTGATTTGATTTATCCACATCCACCACTAAGCTGATCTCGGGGAGGGGAGTTGATTTGATTTATCCACATCCACTACTAAGCTGATCTCGGGGAGGGGGGAGTTGATTTGATTTATCCACATCCACTACTAAGCTGATCTCGGGGGAGGGGGGAGTTGATTTGATTTATCCACATCCACTACTAAGCTGATCTCTCTTTAGGGGGGGATTGATTTGATTTATCCACATCCACTACTAAGCTGATCTCGGGAGGTTTTTAATTTGATTCATCCACATCCACTACTAAGCTGATCTCGGGGGGGTTGATTTGACTTATCCACATCCACTATTAAGCTGATCTCGGGGGGGAGTTGATTTGATTTATCCACATCAACTACTAAGCTGATCTCGGGGAGGGGAGTTGATTTGATTTATCCACATCCACTACTAAGCTGATCTCGGGGGGGGGTTGATTTGATTTATCCACATCCACTACTAAGCTGATCTCTTGATTTGATTCATCCACATCCACTATTAAGCTGATCTCCACTACTGGGGGTTGATTTCTTTCACCTACATCCACTACTAAGTTGATTTGATTTATCCACATCCACTACTAAGCTGATCTCGGGGGGGTTGATTTGATTTATCCACATCCACTACTAAGCTGATCTCGGGGGAGGGGGGGGGTTTGGTAGAATATTCTTTTTATTTTTGTACGGACTGCCCTGTGAACAACCAAGGTATCTTTATCTTGCACAATGTGCTGTAAACTGCATACGAGATCTCCATTCTATCGTCCATCTCCGATATGACTTAACTCGCAGTCGATCCGCCTACCTGGACCAGAGGGATAGATTTCACTCAAAAACAAAAATCGAACTATTTCTTTAACCCTCAGTGGGGCTCGAACCCAGGACCTTTTGGTTGAGAGGCCGACGCCTTGCTTCTGGACTACCAAATCCCCCAAAGACTCATGCACAAAAATGTGCTATATGGACACAACTAAAAAACAAGCATGACACAAAAATGTGCTATATGGACACAACTAAAAAACAAGCATGACACAAAAATGTGCTATATGGACACAACTAAAAAACAAGCATGACACAAAAATGTGCTATATCCACACAACTAAAAAACAAGCATGACACAAAAATGTGCTATATCGACACAACTAAAAACAAGCATGACACAAAAATGTGCTATATGGACACAACTAAAAAACAAGCATGACACAAAAATGTGCTATATCGACACAACTAAAAAACAAGCATGACACAAAAATGTGCTATATGGACACAACTAAAAAACAAGCATGACACAAAAATGTGCTATATCCACACAACTAAAAAACAAGCATGACACAAAAATGTGCTATATCCACACAACTAAAAAACAAGCATGACACAAAAATGTGCTATATCCACACAACTAAAAAACAAGCATGACACAAAAATGTGCTACATTGACACAACTAAAAAACAAGCATGACACAAAAATGTGCTACATTGACACAACTAAAAAACAAGCATGACACAAAAATGTGCTACATTGACACAACTAAAAAACAGGCATGACACAAAAATGTGCTACATTGACACAACTAAAAAACAAGCATGACACAAAAATGTGCTACATTGACACAACTAAAAAACAAGCATGACACAAAAATGTGCTACATTGACACAACTAAAAAACAGGCATGGCACAAAAATGTGTTATATCGACAGAACTAAAAAACAGGCATGACACAAAAATGTGCTACATCGACACAACTAAAAAGCATTCAGAGGCATACTATCTATTGTAATGTATTTATTCGTCAATGTTCAACGGTTGTTTAAATAATACTAGGCTTAAATCTAGAAAAAAATTGTAGTCTGGGCTACGGGCGGAACGAACTGTCAGTGAATATGACTGCTAGTCATGACTGGATTCGTGCGAAAGACTTTACAAATGCAACTCCTTTTCAGGCAGCGTAGTTAGCTCGGTTGATAGCACGCTTTCTGTTCATGGCGACGCGATGGGTGCCGACGCAGAGATCGCGGGTTCGATCCCCATGGTGTCCAGGATTTTTTTGTGTCTATTTCTCGTGTTTGTCTCGTCTTTGTTCCTATGGGGCTTTCATATTATCTTGTGTCATTACATTAACTTCCGACATGCCCCTTGTCTCACTGTTTGTATTAATATATTAGATAGGTTACCACGTTATGTCGGATTGGGGCAAACACATTGCCACCTTCATACGTTCGATAGGTTACCACGTTATGTCGGATTGGGGCAAACAGTTTGTTGCTCTTTTATGATTTGAATCACTCAGTTGGCAATGACGCTGGTAAAAAATAATAAAAACAAAAGCAACCGTTGACATATTACCTCAACGATTACAGAAATCCAACAAAACGTGTGGACGGTTGGCGGGCGTTACTGGTAGGTCCTACTTCTTTCCTTCACTCTTTCAATCATCTTTCATCTTGCCGTTTGGATTTTAATTTACGCTGAGATCACCACATAACATGGTGGATGGGTTAATATATTTCAAACAAACAAACAAACAAACAAGCTAACCGTCAGAACGTAAATATAATTGAACATTTATTTACAAGGAAATTATTTGTAAAACAAAAACCGACGTACCGTGAATCTCTGCCCTTGGTTTACTCAGTGAAACCACAGCCCTGACTTGAAAAAGAGTCGAACAAAAATTCTTCCTCCTTTTACGAATGTCTCTCACTGAGGATACGTTATAGATCTGGATTTAAATAGCAATTATAACTATTATAATATGAACTAGATCTAGATCTGGATCTAGGCTCACTAACTTCAGCCTTGACTATGCTTGGCTGGGGACGGGAAGTTTCAAACCACAAGATCGTACGACGTGATGTTAGACGACGTTGATAATATCAACATTTGTTATTATAATATCAGAGCTGTGTAGATTCCGAGCAAGATGGTTGTATCTTCAAAATTGAGGCTTTTGGAGTTGTAGTACGCGATATTGCCCTTCTCCCTCCTCCCCCCCCTCCCCCTTTTTGGCGTGGGTTGGGGAGTTTTTTTGGCGTCTTTTTTTGAATTCCAAAAAAGTCACTGAGTTCGTTTCAAGACAGTAAAGTCTTTTTTATTTTTATTGTTTTCTTGAATGCCATAAATAGCTGCGATAAATGCCATGGTTTTAATGACTAAATGATTGTAAATAAGCATTTTTTGTAGATATGACAATTTGGCTTTAAAGCCTCGAATTCACTAACAACCCTTTTCAAAGAAATATGGGCTTACCATTGTCCCCCACCCCCCGTCCCCTCCACTCCTCCTACCTCGTTAGCTTACAAACAGTTTGCGCTACTCCCCTCTACACACCCCTACCCAACTAACCCCCCCCTTTCCCTCCACCGCCTCTGACACCACCTTCTATCCCGTCCCTAGATTCCCCACTCCCCAAATAATGTAATCCTCTCTCCAACCAATCCTATCCTTTCTGACCTCTCGCCCCCGCCTTTGCCCTACCTACCGAGGTAGTAATAATAATTTAACACATTTGTAAACCCCTTTAAGTCTAGCACACAAAAAGCGTTGGGTTTTTTTTAAGAAAAAAAAAAAAAAGAAGAAAAAGAAAAGAAAAGAAAAGGACGTGTTTTTTTTTTTCTCAATACAATTCGCTTCGCTTTTGTGATTTTTTTTTCTACTGATTTTTTCAGGTAGCAAACTATAGACATACGTAATTTAATATTTGCATGCCCTAACTTGACGCTAAAAAAAACTTGCTGCAATACCGATACTATAAAAAAGGACAACAAACAAAAGAATACATGTATCGAGATGAACTCAACTGGAACCGGGCTGGCGAAATGTACACACAATAGACTCGCTCAATGTGTCTGTAACACGCATGTGTACAGCTTATCTTTTCAACCATGATTATTGTCACCTCATCCGCTTCACGCGATGGAAACCGGGAAAAGCTCCAGTTTTATGGGCCAAACGGCCTTGAACAAAGCTTATATGCTCAACTCAGGCGATCTCAGGGGTTTGAATAAGATTTATTTTTTCCCCACGCTGCCAATAAACAGTGAAATCATCTTTAACGTGTAAAGAGTGTTGTGATCTGCACACGAGACCTCCGTATTATCGTACGTCTCCGATGGGCCTAGGTATCGATCCACCAACCTGGACCAGGATCGATGGGGCGGGGCGGGGGGGGGAGGGGGTAGGAGGGAGTTTTTTCAAAGAAATATAGAAAATCTTACAACCGTCGGGGCTTGAACCCACGGCCTTTCGATTGAGAAGCCAACACCTTACATTTAGACCAAAAACAACAACACACTGATGTCAAATCTAGTGTCCAATAAACTGGCTACAACATTATCTTATTCTTTCTAATGTTGTAACCATCAATTAATATTATTGATTCTCACCTTTATAAAAAAAATAGCTATAAACATCAAGTTACACACAATCTCGTGAGTATCGTAGTATTGTATTAGTACAATATATAGTGAAGGTAACGACATAAGATAGTATGAAAGCCCCATAGGAACAGAACAAAGACAAGACAAATACAAGGAATAGACAGAAAAAACATCAGGGAGCGTAGCTAGCTCGGTTGGTAGCACGCTTTACTTTTCATGGCGGGGCGATGGGTACCGACGCAGAGGTCGCGGGTTCGATCCCCGTGGTGACCAGGATTTTTTCTATCTATTTCTTGTATTTCTCTCGTCTTTGTTCCAATGGGGCTTTCATATTATCTTGTGTCATTACCTCCACTTCCGACATGCCCCTTGCCTCACTGTTTGTTTATATCTAGTATAATAAATAATAATTTAAAAATCTTTTTCTTAAATGTGTTTACCCACATCCACAACTAACGGTGATCTCACTGGGTGTTTTATGGATTTCAAAATGTTGCCCGGACTGCCCTGTAAACAGCAACGGAATATTTAACGTACACAGAGTGTTATGATTTGTGCACGGGCCCTCCTTTTTATTGTCGGCTATGGGACTTACATGGAATGGAACCACCTATCTGGACCAGGAAGGCGCGAAGGGGGAGGGGGAGGTTTTGCTCGGGGAAAAAAGTCAAGAAAATGTGCCATCCAGGGGTGGCTATGGTTTCATCTCTAAATTACACTGTACAGCCTACAGAGGTTATAGTTACATCTCTAAATTACACTGTACAGCCTATAGCGTTTATGGTTACATCTCTAAATTACACTGTACAGCCTACAGAGGTTATGGTTTCATCTCTAAATTACACTGTACAGCCTATAGCGTTTATGGTTACATCTCTAAAATTACACTGTACAGCCTACAGAGGTTATGGTTACATCTCTAAAGCTTACTTATGGTTACAGCCTACAGAGGTTATGGTTACATCTCTAAATTACACTGTACAGCCTACAGAGGTTATGGTTTCATCTCTAAATTACACTGTACAGCATACAGAGGTTATGGTAACATCTCTAAATTACACTGTACAGCCTACATAGCTTCACTTACAGTTGGATTTGGCCATTAAATGTTTATTTTAATGCTCTTGAGACTCCTTGTATATCAACAATCATTTATAACCTACGATTTAGGATCGTGAGGTCCAGGCTTCGAATCCAATCAAGGCTCGTTCCCCCGTTGCCTTCCTTGGGGAAAGACACTTAACACGCATAGTCCGCACTCGACGCAGGTGCAAATGGGTACAAGCACTAGCTTGGCACTATAAACCTGCGTGAGACTAGCATCATATCCAGGAGGGGATTACCGTCACTTTTTCCGTTTTGCAGTAGAGAAACCAGGATGAATTCCAGATTTACGAGTCATAATGGCCTTGAAGAAAAATCTAACTGTATATAATATATTGGAGTCTGTTTGCAAAGTATATACCGTGTAATCAGTTCAATAGAGTAGCTCTCTCTCTCTCTCTCTCTCTCTCTCTCTCTCTCTCTCTCTCTCTCTCTCTCTCTCTCTCTCTCTCTCTCTCTCTCTCTCTCTCTCTCTCTCTCTCTCTCTCTCTCTCTCTCTCTCTCTCTCTTTCTCTCTCTCTCTCTCTCTCTCTCTCTCTCTCTCTTTCTCTCTCTCTCTCTCTCTCTCTCTTTCTCTCTCTCTCTCTCTCTCTCTCTCTCTGTCTCTCTCTCTCTCTCTCTCTCTCTCTCTCTCTCTGTCTGTCTGCCTTGCAG
>JAXRKP010000103.1:313916-316416 GCA_037039925.1 Doris montereyensis
TTGTTTTGATGTTGTTTTGTTTGTTTTGGGGTTAGGTTTGTTTGTTTTGAGGTTGGGTTTGTTTGCTAATGTTTTTTTGAGGTTGGGTTTGTTTGTTTTGAGTTTTGATTTTGTTAGGTTTGTTTGTTTTGAGATTGGGTTTGTTTTGTTTGTTTTTCTTTTGAGGTTGGGTTTGTTTGTTTTGATGTTGGGTTTGTTAGCTTTTGTTTGTTTTGAGATTGGGTTGGTTTGTTTTGAGGTTGGGTTTGGGTTTGTTTTGAGGTTGGATTTGTTTGTTTTGAGGTTGGGTTTGTTTGTATTTGTTTCGCTTTTTAAATCCTTGTTGTGCCTTTTTTATTGTTTTTTTCATTCTGGTATTTTCCATTGAAATAAAGTGATGTAAGTTATTAAAAGCAAGGGGGGTGAGATGATGATAGGGTGTATGGTTTCTTTGTTACTTGTTTATCATGACAATGTCAACATTCTAAAGTCTTCGTATGCCTGTTCTTTCTGTTTCATTTTTTAATTCTTTCCTGTTGTGCCAATCTTCCTCCAAGATGCGCCGTTTTAGGTTTTACTCGTGCTGCTCTCTTCTTCCGGTTTGACGTTCAGAGCTACAACACATCAAAAGGGGTTCTTCCCAGTAGCCCAGAGGCAAGGTGTTGGCGACTCAACCACAAGATCGTGGGTTCAAGCCCCGAAAAGGTTGGAACGTTTTCTTGAGAGTTTTTTTTGTTTTCGAATAAAAGCTACCCCACTCCACCCACCCCCTCCCCCTTCCGGCCCTAGTCCAGGTAGGTGGATCGACACCTTGCACAGGTCATTGACCTGTTTGTCCACTCTTTGATGTTATCGGACCCACTCTTGCGCCGCCTTCCACGTCTGTGTCTTCCCTCAACCGCGTCTATTATTAAATTATGTGATAGTAGATGTATATGTCTTGAAATGAAATCCACAAGGTAAAAAAGAAAAATGAGGGTGAAGGTGGGGGGGGGGGGGTGCGTAACTCATGATGAAAATAACTGAAATGGGAAATACCCGAGATAGGACAATGACATACATGGAAACAACAGGAAAAGACAGAAGAAAATGGGAGGTGGTTGTTAGTGACGTATGCCCCAGGAGGAGAGAATGATGATGATGGTGATGATGATGATGATGGTGATGATGATGATGATGAAGATGATGAGAAGATGATGAGGATGATAAGAGGATGATGAAATGATGATGATCCTGCTGCTGCTGCTGCTGCTGATGATGATGATGATGATGATGATGATGATGATGATGATGATGATGATGATGATGATGACCAAAATGATGATGGTGGTGATAACGATGAGGATGGTGATATAATGATGATGATGATGATGATGATGATGATGATGATGATGCTGATGATGATTGATGATGAGGATGATGATAAGGAGGATAATAATGAAGATGATGAGGATTACGACCATGACGATGACGAGGATGATGATAATGATAATGATGAGGAGGATGAGAATGATGATGATTAGACATCGTCCATCCATTACAGAGTGTAATCCACCGCAGGTGTCTTCCCGTGACCAGCTATGTGGAGAGTAGATAGCTCAGTATGTACGGCACTAGCCTTCCAAGCCAAACGTCGAGGGTTCGAATCCCGGCCGCACAGTTTTGAATTTGAAGACCGTTTCTATTCGGTTTTCTTCTGCTCCCTTTTCCTGTGGTAGGCAGAACAAAATGAGTGCGTGGTCCTATCACAGACGGATGGTAATCTAGAAATTTCTTTGACATGGTTCTGCCCATATAACAGAACTTACGGCGGTTGAGACTCGAAAAGAGCAGAGCCATTCCGCCGGCACCCTGGCAAAATGGAATTCGCACAGCAACAACAACAAAATGTAAATAAAAATACCCCAACAACTTCTCGTACCTCACACTCATCTGTTCAATAATGTGAATATACCTCACACTCATTGACCTGTTCAATAATGTGAATATACCTCACACACTCATTGACCTGTTCAATAATGTGAATATACCTCACACTCATTGACCTGTTCAATAATGAATATACCTCACACTCATTAACCTGTTCAATACTATGAATATACCTCACACTCATTGACCTGTTCAATACTGTGAATATACCTCACACTCATTGACCTGTTCAATACTGTTCCTCACACTCATTGACCTGTTCAATACTGTGAATATACCTCACACTCATTGACCTGTTCAATACTATACCTCAACTCATTGACCTGTTCAACACTGTGAATATACATCATTGACCAGTTCAATACTGTGAATATACCTCACACTCATTGACCTGTTCAATACTGTGAATATACCTCACACTCATTGACCTGTTCAATACTGTGAATATACCTCACACTCATTGACCTGTTCAATACTGTGAATATACCTCACACTCATTGACCTGTTCAATACTATGAATATACCTCACACTCATTGACCTGTTCAATACTATGAATATACCTCACACTCATTGACCTGTTCAATACTGTGA
>JAXRKP010000103.1:323916-328916 GCA_037039925.1 Doris montereyensis
TTGAAATTAATTCAGAGAAGCATTTGCTTCAAAAGCCGCAGGGACCCACAACTGATTCCTAAAACTGATTAAAGGAATCGAAAGATCACACACAGAAAATATGTTAAAAACGTTTTCGATTAAATTTTTTAAGCAGCCTTCCTCTGATTCAATGAATTTCTCGACCCAATCTAATAGGCATGCGTCTCGTATTTCTACAATATGTGGCATGTTAAACCCTCCATTTCAACACGACTGAACATAACGCTTCTTTTTCTTTCTTTCTCATCGTCTTTTTTTTCGCTATCTTATTCGCGTATGTAACCTAGATTGTAATGCGTATTGCCTACTCCATTCCCAGCTTGACAATCGCACCACGTGCATGACTACGGAACCCCCCTGACCCTCTCTCCCTTTAAAGGGGGGTGGGCTACGGTTGAGCTCTGTTCAGAACCCTTGAAACGGCGACTCAAAGCTTACGGCCTCAGCTGGCTCGAGGTCAGTTGTGGGTCCCTGCGGCTTAACTGGTCCGTCAGCGATCGGATTGGCTCCACTAAGTTACTACACTGGGCAATAAGGGGGAGCCACCCTTTCAATGGCGAGGCTCGCTTAACTCCCTCTCGGGAGCAGGTTTACTCTTGGTCATTGGAGGTAATTTGGGAAACACCGTCATTTTTGGGCTAAGCTCTCATGAAAATGACCTTATTTTTCGGTGGCCTATGGCGGATGAGCCCGTAGGGGGCTCGCATTGGAATTCCCAGCTTGTCCTTAAGAACCTTCCAACCCTCCCCACTTGGGTCCACTTGGGTCCATTTCTTCTTCTCCTCCTTCAATTTCTTCTTCTTCTTCTTCTTCTTCTTCTTCTTCTTCTTCTTCTTCTTCTTCTTCTTCTTCTTCTTCTTCTTTCTTCTTCTTCTTCTTCTTCTTCTTCTTCTTCTTCTTCTTCTTCTTCTTCTTCTTCTTCTTCTTCTTCTTCTTCTTCTTCTTCTTCTTCTTCTTCTTCTTCTTCTTCTTCTTCTTCTTCTTCTTTTTTCTTCTTCTTCTTCTTCTTCTTCTTCTTCTTCTTCTTCTTCTTCTTCTTCTTCTTCTTCTTCTTCTTCTTCTTCTTCTTCTTCTTCTTCTTCTTCTTCTTCTTCTTCTTCTTCTTCTTCTTCTTCTTCTTCTTCTTCTTCTTCTTCTTCTTCTTCTTCTTCTTCTTCTTCTTCTTCTTCTTCTTCTTCTTCTTCTTCTTCTTCTTCTTCTTCTTCTTCTTCTTCTTCTTCTTCTTTCTTCTTCTTCTTCTTCTTCTGTAAACAGTCCAGATATCTTTAACGTGCACAGAGTGTTGTGCTCCGCACACGGACCTCAAGGTACCGTCCGTCACTGGTGGGACTAGTTGTCGATCCACCTACCTGGACCAGCGTTGGGCTTTTTTTCTTTTCTAATTTTGCTATAAAAAAAAACTCGAGAACATTTTTCACTCGTTGGTAGGGCTCGAACCCACTACCTTTTGGCTGAGAAGTCGACACCTTGCCTCTGGACTACCGAGTCCCCCTCAGGGGCAGGGGGGGCAATTTAAAAAAAACAGTTAAGCTATGAATCTTACTACATTCTGCGTCACTGATCCAGAAACATACTTTAAAAAGCCATAGAATTCACCTTCTAATGAATATTGTCAATAACATACCATTCATGCAAGACCGAGCAGATACATTTTTTACGTCTTTTTTTTTTACCTTTTTCTTCCCTCTTACACTGCAAGGAGTCGACGGGAGGTGCCATTGTCGTCATGTTGTTCTTTTGGGTTGTCATGTTGTTCTTTTGGGTTGTCATGTTGTTCTTTTGGGTCGTCATGTTGTTCTTTGTGGTCGTCATCTTGTTCTTTTGGTCGTCGTGTTGTTCTTTTCGTCATTTCTTTTTGGTCGTCATGTTGTTCTTTGGGTCGTCATGTTGTTCTTTTGGGTCGTCATGTTGTTCTTTTGTTCTTGTCATGTTGTTCTTTGGGTTGTCATGTTGTTCTTTTGGGTCGTCATGTTGTTCTTTTGGGTTGTCATGTTGTTCTTCTTTGTGGTCGTCATGTTGTTCTTTTTGGTCGTCGCGTTGTTCTTTGTCGTCGTGTTGTTCTTTTGGGTCGTCATGTTGTTCTTTTGGGTAGTCATGTTGTTCTTTTGGGTTGTCATATTGTTCTTTTTGGGTTGTCATGTTGTTCTTTTGGGTCGTCATGTTGTTCTTTTTGGGTCGTCATGTTGTTCTTTTTGGGGTCGTCATGTTGTTCTTTGGGGTCGTCATATTGTTCTTTTGGGTTGTCATCGTTGTTCTTTTGGGTTGTCATGTTGTTCTTTTGGGTCGTCATGTTGTTCTTGTTCTTGGGTTGTCATGTTGTTCTTTGGGGTCGTTATATTGTTCTTTTGGGTCGTCATGTTGTTTTTTGGGGTCGTTATGTTGTTCTTTTTTATTCGTCATGTTGTTCTTTGGAATCGTCATGTTGTTCTTCTGGAGGGTCTCTTTGACTCTCCATCGATACATCTTTTCCTTGATCGGTCTTTCTTTTGCGTTGAGTCCATTAAACTTCACGTTGTATTTTAGGCCTCTGACTATCTCATGACGTTTCAAACCAGTTTCATTTGTTGTCTCTCAATACATTTGTATGTTTGATTCGAAATCCACCACCTATTGTCTAACGTCTTCATGTCTTTGTTTGCCTCTTCTTGTGGTGTTTTAAGTCAAGTTCCTTCCCAGGTCGCTACGGCCCATAGAGCCGGCGCTTATCACGTTTTCAATCGCGTGAAGCGGAACTGGATGCTATAATCACTTCCTGGGCCAGGACGCTAGTCTGACTCAGGTTATTACTCACAAGCTGGCGCCGCTTGTACCCATTTGCTCCTTGGTAGAGTGGGGGAAGTGCGTGTTAAAAGCGTCTGTCCCAAGAAACACAACATAGGATCTAGCTTTGCAAAAGGATTCGAACCTGGGACCTCATGATCACCAGTCCGGCAGCCTAACCGCTTGTCCACCGACGCCACTCTTGTGGTGTTTAGGTAGTTACTATTTATACATTTTATCCAGTTTTTAATCAACAAAGTAAATGAAAGTCTGTTACAATAGCCCTTGCTAAATGGAATCTAGATTTTGATTTTGATTTTGATTTTGATTTTGTTTTTGATTTTGATTTTGATTTTGATTTTGATTTTGATTTTGATTTTGATTTTGATTTTGATTTTATCCACATCCACAGCAAAGGTAATTTTTTCTGGTAGGGTTTTTTTTTTGGGGGGTGGGGGGGGGTTGGGGCTGTATCACAGACTGCCCTGTAAACCTTAGCCAATAATCTTTAACGTGCACATAGTGTTGTGATCTGAATGTGGAACCTTCCTTTTCTTGTCCATCTCCGATGGAACTAGGTGTCGATCCATCTACCTTGACAAGTGGGGTGGGTTTTTCCTTCGAAAATCATTCGAGAAAATGTTTTCAACTTGTCGGGCACAAACCCAAGGCCTTGCCGCTGGACCACCAAATCTTAATCCAGATTTGAAAAAAACATATAACACGTACATGTAATATCAACTTGGTGCTGTTTTTCTCAGGCCTATTCAAAATTTAAGAACGAAATTATTACAGGGCTATGAATTGGGTCAGGAAGGGGGGGGGTTGAGTGGAGAGGGATGGGGCCAGGGGGGCAACAGGGAAGGGTGGATGACGTAGGCAAAAAAAAAAAATTGTGATAGATCAAAGTGTTTTTCAATCTTGCATGACCCAAACAGCTAATCGGGGTTTAGGCCACATGACCCAAATCCAAAATCGTTCAACCGTTCGAAACACTACCCGAGAAACTTTCAAAAGTTCTATGTATGATCCTGCAATAAACCCTTACACTATGGGGGATATGCATGGATGAGCAATGAAACCAACCAATCGATCAACTACGAAACAAACATGCAGTCAAAATCGTAATTTATTTATTCTACAATATCAGATATAGACACGGGATCCCTTTTTTATTTTCCTTTCCATTAACGGCCGAGTGATTGGGCTGCCGGACTGGGGATTACGAGGTACCGGGTTCGAATCTTATCAAAGTCAGGTCCCACGTAGTGTTCCTTGGTAAAAAAACGCCTAACACGTATTTCCTCCACTCAACCCAGTGAAAATAGGTACAAGCATAAGTTTGGGAGTAAAAACCTGCGTCAGACTAGTGTCCTATCAAGGAGGGGATTATAATGACCTACTCCACTTCACGCTATTGACATCGGGATTCACTTCCCCCAAAACCCCCCGTTCTTTGAGCTATAAGGGCCTCGAGCGAACTTTAATTTTACTTATTCTTTTTTTATCCCTTATCATGATGGTTACGCATGAATAACCAATGGAACCAACCAAGCAATCAACAACAAAACAAACAGACAGTCAGACTCGTGAACCATTTTAATGTACAATATCAAGTATTGACACCGATTCTTTTAATGTACAATATCAAATATTGACACGGGTCTTTTTAATGTCCAATATCAAGTATTGACACGGGTCTTTTTTTAATGTCCAATATCAAATATAGACACGGGTCTTTTTAATGTCCAATATCAAATATTGACAAGGGAAATCAAATATCAAATATTGACACGGGTCTTTTTTAATGTCAATATCAAATATAGACACGGGTCTTTTTTGGTACAATATCAAATATAGACACGGGTCTTTTTTTAATGTCCAATATCAAATATTGACACGGGTCTTTTTTAATGTACAATATCAAATATAAACACGGGATTCTTTTTTTCTTCTCTACCTCAAAGGGGCGCGGTAGTCGAGATAGAAAATTAAAAAAGGTCATAGGTCAAGGCCAGGCATGTACGAAGGTTTTCTCGAGTTGGTTTTTTTTTCAAGTAAAACCTACCCCGCTGGTCCAGGTAGGTGGATCGACATCTAGTCCCATCGGAGACGGACGGTAGAAAGGAGGTACCGTATACAGATCGCAACACACAGTGCACGTTACAAATCCCTTGATTGTTGACATGGCAGTCCGAGTAAAATTCATTAATACAATT
>JAXRKP010000103.1:331416-338916 GCA_037039925.1 Doris montereyensis
CTACTCTTACAATATGAGATGGGCTTTGCATTTTTGCACAGCTGTAACTTAAGAATTCAGCGTGTTAACGGAAATGTTAATATCGGGGCTATTTTTAAGTCAAATGATGTAATTAGTATAGCTTTCATTCTATTCATTTCTGTTATTCAATTCAATTCAGTTCAAATTAATTCAATTCAATGCAATTCAATTCAACAAACTCTTTTATCCTCATAAAGGCACAATATGATCTTTGTTTGCGACGAAGTATTAATATATATATATATATTGTGCACATTGGAATTTAAAAAATTAACGTTATTATAGAAATAGGTAATATTAATTAAGTACAATTTAAAAATGTATTTATTACTATGAATATTATCGAGGGGGAGGGGAACTGTATGCTTATCACAGTAAATCATGGTACTTGTAAATATGCCTCACAATGTGACTGTGTGCATATCACAGTAAATCATGGTACTTGTAAATATGCCTCGCAATGTGACTGGATGCATATCACAGTCAATCATGGTACTTGTAAATATGCCTCGCAATGTGACTGGATGCATATCACAGTCAATCAAATTGGTACTTGTAAATATGCCTCACAGTGACTGGATGCATATCACAGTCAATCAGGGTACTTGTAAATATGCCTCACAGTGTGACTGGATGCATATCACAGTAAATCATGGTACTTGTAAATATGCCTCACAGTGTGACTGGATGCATATCACAGTAAATCATGGTACTTGTAAATATGCCTCACAGTGTGACTGGATGCATATCACAGTAAATCATGGTACTTGTAAATATGCCTCACAATGTGACTGGATGCATATCACAGTAAATCAGGGTACTTGTAAATATGCCTCACAGTGTGACTGGATGCATATCACAGTCAATCAGGGTACTTGTAAATATGCCTCACAGTGTGACTGGATGCATATCACAGTAAATCATGGTACTTGTAAATATGTCTCACAATGTGACTAGATGGAACGTTTACGTAATTATATTTGGAAGATTTCTTTTGATGAGGGATGAAAATAAGGTTTGAAATTGTTCATTGTTCATTTCCTTTTGAAGCCATTGTAAATTTGAGTTACCGCCCTGTATACGATGTTGTACTTGTATGCTATTCTATTATGTGGCAAGGAATTTAATGCAGTTGTGTGTGTGTGTGTGTGTATGCGTGGGTGTGTGCGTGTGTGTGTGTGTTTGTGTGTGTGCGTATGTGTGTGCGTCTATGTATGCTTGTGTGTGTGTCTTTGTGTGTTTATGTGTGTCTTTGTTTGTGTGCGTGTGTGTTTGTTTGTGTGTGTGTGTTTGTGTGTGTGTTTATGTGTGTGTCTGTGTGTGTGTTTATCTTTTAACTGAGACTTCATTTTTGACTTGATTTATGGTTTGATGTGTAATCATGTTACTGATGTATGATATCGCTAATGACATGGTTATAAGTTAGATGCATTTATGTGTGTTCTCATTAATTAAAATACCAAGAATTTTACATTATGCCATTGTTTCGTGGTTTGGAGAGATCTTTAGAAATACCTTGTCATTGTGAATTGAGCTTGGTTTTTTAACCCCATGTATCCAACGCCAATATATTAGTTGAGTACGAATGGTTGTTTGTTGAAATGTTTAGATTTTAACATGCCTTCTCATTGTGATTTGAGGTGTATAGTAATAGGTTTATCTATCCAACGTCATAATAGAAGTTAAATGCGAACGAGTGTTTGCTGTGAATGATATTGTTTTTTTCCATAGAGGTACATGGAACGGTTCTTTGGTAAATAACTGTTTTGAGGAAAGGAGTGATGTAAAGTAAGTCTTTGACCTAATCATTTCAATTGTCTAGGAACACCTCCAACGTGTTGATTTTGACGTAATCATTTCAATTGTCTAGGAACACCTCCAACGTGTTGATTTTGACGTAATCATTTCAATTGTCTAGGAACACCTCCAACGTGTTGATTTTGACGTAATCATTTCAATTGTCTAGGAACACCTCCAACGTGTTGATTTTGACGTAATCATTTCAATTGTCTAGGAACACCTCCAACGTGTTGATTTTGACGTATTGCTTTATTGTAGACGGAATGATTTTTTTCTGGTGCGTTCGAAATGTTTGGGTATAAATAGAGCAGGTATATCGAGTGTATTTTTGCTTTATGTTATTGGTGTAAACTTTTTTTGATTTCATTCATTATAAGACAAGATCTCTGAGTCATTGCCTCTCCATAATCTTCGCAACAAACGTTTTTTCTTCCTTTGTGAATAAAGGTGGTTTTCCCCTGCCCAGTTGGGTTTGATGCATAATTATTATTTTTAACTTATTTCCATATTACTTACTTACTTACTTACTTACTTTCTTACTTTCTTACTTACGTACTTACTTTCTTACTTCTACTTACTTACTTACTTACTTTCTTACTTTCTTACTTACTTACGTACTTATTTACTTACATACTTACTTACTTTACTTACTTGACTTACTTACTTGACTTACTTTACTTACTTTCTTCCTTACTTACTTACTTACTTACTTACTTTCTTACTTACTTACTTACTTACTTACTTACTTTCTTACTTACTTACTTACTTACTTACTTACTTACTTACTTACTTACTTACTTACTTACTTACTTTCTTACTTTCTTACTTACTTACTTACTTACTTACTTACTTACTTACTTACTTACTTACTTATTTTCTTACTTACTTAACTTACTTACTTTCTTTTACTTTCTTACTTTCTTACTTACTTACTTACTTTACTTACTTACTTGCTTACTTTCTTACTTACTTACTTGCTACTTACTTACTCCATCGACCTCAGTCGGATGTGCCTGACTTCTTTCCTCTCCATGATGTCTCTATCCTCCATCGCTGTGAACAACACTTGTCTTGTGAGTCCATTGCCTCCCTTTAGCTGATTCAAGTTTGTGAGCGATTGTCTCTCCCTTGATCTATTTCCATGCTTTCTGTTCCCATAATAATATTATGATTACTTCTTAATTTTTCAATGTAAACGTGAAGTAGTTCAATCTAAGTCAAACATTGTAAGTTTAACCTGCTGTCTATCATCTCCATTTGTCTTTGTCTTTGTCTCATGCCACGTATCAAGGTTTTTGCACCCCGTTGACAGCCCAGTTTGTAAAGCCCGTGTCGGATCCTCTGATTCACTTGATTGTGAAAAGCCCACTCAACCAGAGAAATTTGAGTGCAAGCATCTCAACAAAACAGGTAACTGTACACACAGCATGAGGGTTAAGACAAACAGTGAGACAAGGGGCATGTCGAAAGTGAAGAAGGAAATGACATTGCGCGATATTGAATTCCATATAGGAACAAAGATGAGACAAATACAAGGAATAGATAAAAAAAAACATATTTTTTCTGTCTTTTCCTTTCCTTTGTATTTGTCTCGTCTTTGTTCTATATGGAATTCAATATTATTCAATGTCATTTCCTTCACAGCTTGGGGTAACTTGTAGCAAGGATTTTTTCTTTTTGTTTAGTTATTTTTCGACCAAACTTTTGAAAATCTTATTTTGATTCGATCTGTTGTCACTCAAACTTCGTAGCTAGGCAAGAAATCGTACGGACGTGTTCCCGTGTGTGTAACACTAGGGCTACAAGACATTACAATGTAAATATCAGGGAATAAAAAGGATTAAAACTGTGTGTGTAACACTAGGGCTACAAGACATTAAAATGTAAATATCAGGGGATAAAAAGGATTAAAACTGCAGAGGCCAATCATTCGTGAAGAGGAATATAAAGTGCAGAGGCCAATCATTCGTGAAGAGGAATATAAAAAAAGTAATGACAGGTCTAATAAAAAAGAAAAACAGGGTAAAACAGAGAAATTTTCGTCGGCAACAAAGAAAGACATAGAAACTTATCCCCGCACAAAGACAGGCTCACCGACTGTTTATTCAAAGTCCTTCTCAACCTTCTGGGGTTGGGAGGGGGGGGAGCTCCCAGCAGGCCATTTCATTCAAAGTCATTCTCAACCTTCTGGGGGTTGGGAGGGGGGCTCCCAGCAGGCCATTTCATTCAAAGTCCTTCTCAACTTTCTGGGGTTGGAGACCTTTCATTCAAAGTCCTTCTCAACTTTCTGGGCCATTTCATTCAAAGTCCTTCTCAACTTTCTGGGGTTGGGAGGGGGGGCTCCCAGCAGGCCATTTCATTCAAAAGTCCTTCGCAACTTTCTAGGGTTGGAGACCTCCCAGCAGGCCATTTCATTCAAAGTCCTTCTCAACTTTCTGGGGTTGGGAGGGGGGAGCTCCCAGCAGGCCATTTCATTCAAAGTCCTTCGCAACTTTCTAGGGTTGGAGACCTCCCAGCAGGCCATTTCATTCAAAGTCCTTCTCAACTTTCTAGGGTTGGAGACCTCCCAGCAGGCCATTTCATTCAAAGTCCTTCTCAACTTTCTGGGGTTGGGAGGGGACCTCCCAGCAGGCCATTTCATTCAAAGTCCTTCTCAACTTTCTGGGGTTGGAGACCTCCCAGCAGGCCATTTCATTCAAAGTCCTTCTCAACTTTCTGGGGTTGGGAAGGGGGGGGCTCCCAGCAGGCCATTTCATTCAAAGTCCTTCGCAACTTTCTAGGGTTGGAGACCTCCCAGCAGGCCATTTCATTCAAAGTCCTTCTCAACTTTCTGGGGTTGGGAGGGGGGGGGCTCCCAGCAGGCCATTTCATTCAAGTCCTTCGCAACTTTCTGGGGTTGGAGACCTCCCAGCAGGCCATTTCATTCAAAGTCCTTCGCAACTTTCTAGGGTTGGAGACCTCCCAGCAGGCCATTTCATTCAAAGTCCTTCGCAACTTTCTAGGGTTGGAGACCTCCCAGCAGGCCATTTCATTCAAAGTCCTTCGCAAATTTCTAGGGTTGGAGACCTCCCAGCAGGCCATTTCATTCAAAGTCCTTCGCAACTTTCTGGGGTTGGAGACCTCCCAGCAGGCCATTTCATTCAAAGTCCTTCGCAACTTTCTAGGGTTGGAGACCTCCCAGCAGGCCATTTCATTCAAAGTCCTTCGCAACTTTCTGGGGTTGGAGACCTCCCAGCAGGCCATTTCATTCAAAGTCCTTCGCAACTTTCTAGGGTTGGAGACCTCCCAGCAGGCCATTTCATTCAAAGTCCTTCGCAACTTTCTAGGGTTGGGAGGGACCTCCCAGCAGGCCATTTCATTCAAAGTCCTTCTCAACCTTCTCAACTTTCTGGGGTTGGGGGGGGCTCCCAGCAGGCCATTTCATTCAAAGTCCTTCGCAACTTTCTAGGGTTGGAGACCTCCCAGCAGGCCATTTCATTCAAAGTCCTTCGCAACTTTCTAGGGTTGGAGACCTCCCAGCAGGCCATTTCATTCAAAGTCCTTCGCAACTTTCTAGGGTTGGAGACCTCCCAGCAGGCCATTTCATTCAAAGTCCTTCGCAACTTTCTAGGGTTGGAGACCTCCCAGCAGGCCATTTCATTCAAAGTCCTTCGCAACTTTCTGGGTTGGAGACCTCCCAGCAGTCCATTTCATTCAAAGTCCTTCGCAACTTTCTGGGGTTGGAGACCTCCCAGCAGGCCATTTCATTCAAAGTCCTTGGGCAACTTTCTAGGGTTGGGGAGGTGCGGGAGGTGCAGCAGCATGTCAAGCGGTTCAATGTAACAATCTGACAAGATCATTTCTCGACCTATTACTGAATACTCAAGCACACCTGTGCTCAGTAAGGAAGGCAGAGGGCAGCCTGGAGAAAGGTCATAACGGGCATCTCAACTTCTACAACGGAAGGTAGAATGGGATCTGATAAAGAACGAGAGAGAAAGAAGTAAATGTGATCACACCTTAACATTTACAATACTAGCCATTCTGGCTCTGGCTCAGCCAGGATTTTGTGATCAGTGTGGTTGTGCCACTCAGCGTAAACGTGATTACAAATTTACAACACTACCGATTTTGCGTCATTGAGATCGCCTGTAACCATTTTCTCTCAATTACTCTTGTTATAAACTATCCTCATAAAAAAAATTACTGTGATTCCGATGAAAGTTGAACAGAGGACGAATTTGCTCACTCTCTCTCTCTCTCTCTACAGGTGTCGTGGCAAGAGAGCTCAAGTTTCCTACAAGCAAAATACCCAACAGGGAAACTACTTATGTGTGTTACACTTTGAAACCACCAACCAAACCAATTGGTACATGGTTGCAATGGAACCAATCATCGATAACATAGAGATTCTACATCACATGGTCGTCTATGGATGTCCTGGTAAGATTTGCCTTTGCTTTCTTTCTTTCTTATTGTATAGTTTTGTTGGGGGGTTTGGGGGGGGGGTTGTTGGGATTTTATTTTTTTTGCTTCCTTCTTCTTTTCATTTTGTTTTCCTTCTTTTTTTTTTCTTCTGAATTGTGGCATTTTTATTTATTTTTGCCAAACTTGATTACGCCTAAACACGACCAATGCAAACGTATCGCCGCCTCGGTTAAACTTTCATTGCCGAGAGGAGTCATTACGTAGAATGACGTCATCAGTGTAAGTATTACGGCAAACAGTGAGGAAAGGAAGGGGAGGGGGGGGGTGTTAAAGATAACGATAAAAGATGAAGATGGATTTATAGTCCATACGGCGGCACACGCGTAAGCTAACAGACTGGACACCATTTGTTCCCCAGAAGGTCATTTCTTATTTCATTCAAAGTCCTTCTCATCAACGCCTGTTAGGCGGTTCGTACTAACGCTCTGACAAAATCGTTCTCTATCTATAGCTGGGTACTCATTCACACCTGAGTCAAGTGAGGAAAACAGAGTCAAGTATCTTTTCTAAGACTACAACGTTGTGAACATGTTGAAAGTGAGCTATGAATAGTAGAAATTCAATAACGTTGGGGGGAGGGGGGAGGGGAGGATAATAATAATTTATTTGTAGACGCCTTTGTGGGCATGGGGTATAGCCTAGTAAAGATGATGGATGGATTATGTAACTCGACATAAACCAAGATTTATCATCGACCGATTGCCCAAGTTTGTTGGCCTACTTATCGTCAAAGAAAATCGATCATTGCATAGCGGCTATAGATTTACTGGTAGTCTGTATAGGTAGATCTAGATCTAAAATCTACATAAAATTCTAAATTTATCTAGATCTAACGAAACAAGATGTAAATTTTTAATGTAGATCTAGATCTGGACAGATCTAGACTTCATTAGGTTCGTAAATCTAATGCTAGATCTACATGTTGATTTTCTATAAGATTGCTCAAATCTAAGCCTCATATTATCTAGTACAAAGTCGGAAAATTGGGAGAAAACGGGTCAGACTATTTTAGATTGGTGGATAATAATAATAATAATAATAATAATAATAATAATAATAATAATAATAATAATAATAATAATAATAATAATAATAATAATAATAATAATAATAATAATAATAATAATAATAATAATGATAATAATGTAGTTTGCCCTTGCACAGTGCAAACATCACAGCATCTGCTAGACTTAGATCTAAATTATAAATACT
>JAXRKP010000103.1:343916-353916 GCA_037039925.1 Doris montereyensis
CTTCTTTTTCTTCTTCTTCTTTCTTTTTCTCCTCTTCTTCCTTCTCCTCCTTCTTCCTCCTTCTCCTCCTCTTCCTTCCTTCTCCTCCTCATTCTTCTTTTTCTTCTTCTTCTTCTTCTTCTTTTTATTCTTCTTCTTCTTCTTCTTCTTCTTCTTCTTCTTCTTCTTCTTCTTCTTCTTCTTTCTTCTTCTTCTTCTTCTTCTTCTTCCTCTTCTTCTTCTTCTTCTTCTTCTTCTTCCTTTTCTTCTTCTTCTTCTTCTTCTTCTTTCTTCTTCTTCTTCTTCTTCTTCTTCTTCTTCTTCTTCATCTTCTTCTTCTCATTCCTTAAAACGACCTTGCCCCTAACATTATTATAATAATATATTATTCACTCTCCTGTTGTCTACCGGTACGGATATCTGTGACGTCATTCACCTTTCGAATCGTAAATCGTGATCCATAGTAATCTCAGCATGCCTCGTGAAGTTAACGTCTCTCGCCATCGGTCTTGGCCAATTTCAATACAATATATTGCGATACATGTAATAATATTAATACACCTTTATGGTCCATACTTTCCTTTGACATAGTGCTTGGAAACTCAAAAACATAGGACATACTTTATATTAACAATACAATTTGGAAACTGAAAAATTGGATCTACTTTGAAAGTGAAAATTGCATATGCATACTCTTACATGCAAGCAAATATACAGAATACAAAGAAGCGTATTATAGTTATGTCCTTCCTGTGAAAACAAATTTTTGAATGAGACATATTAGTATTCAGTTTCGTATTTGAACTGTGCGTTGTCGAAATATGCGTTCTATAATATACTACCAGTGTGTATGCCTGTACATACATATACACTTTTATAAAGGTGTTCCTGTTAAAGGATATTGGACAAATTTTTAAAAGCTTTTCGAGGCCAACCAAACTCAAGTGGTAGGTAGGTGATGATGGTTTGATTTGATTTGATTTCATTTACCCACGTCCACAACTAAGGTGATCTCGGGGATTTTGGTAGGATTGTCAACTTTGCATGGACTGCCTTGTGAACAACAATGGGATGGTTACGTGCACAGAATGTTGTGATCTGCACACGGGATCTACTTTTTATCGTCCATCTCCAATGGGACTAGGTGTCCATCCACCTGCCTGGACCAGAGATAGGATAGATTTTACTCGAAAAATTAGAGGAAATGTTTCGACCGACGGCGGGGCTTGAACTCACGACCTTTCGGTTGACAGGTCGACGCCGTGCCTCTGAACTACCGAATCTCCCCCTCTTCCCCCCGAAAACAAAAAAAAAAAACTGAGGTGTATCTTGTACTCCATTGCATTTCCGTTCACTTACTGGTAGGGGAATGTCGATGTAGGCTGAAGTACGTGGACGATTGGAGGACCCGGTGGTCCAGAGGAAAGGCTTCGGCCTTTCAACCAAGAGAACGTGGGTTCAAGCCCCGGTGGTTGAAAGGTTTTCTACAGGATTGTTTTTCCTTCAATTAAAGCGTAGTCTTTGGCGGGTTTTTTACTCACAAGCTATTGCTTGTACCAATTTTCACCTGAGTCGAGCGGGGGTAGGGGGGGGGGGGTGAATGCTTGTTATGCATCTTTCTTTCTCAAGGAACATAACGTCGGACCTAGCTTTGCAAGGATTTGAACCCGGGACCTCACTATGATCCCAAGTCCGGCAGCCTCACCACTAGGCCTCCGATGCCATATTTTTCTCTTAATAAATGCATTATGACGTACATTATTACTACCACGTTTAACCAACCCTTGCAGGCCAGAAATGATGCCAGCAGGCATATTGTTGACTGGACAGACGCTTTTGAAGATCCCTGGAGGACAAAACCATTACGAGCAGTACGGAGGCTGTGACAGCACGTGTAGCGGTTTCATGTTGAAAGGCCCACTCAGTGTGTTCGGTGGGGTTAACCACATGCATTACATCGGTATGGCGTTTGATTTGATTTTGATTTGATTTACCTACTTCCACAACTAAGGTGATCTCGGGATCTTTGGTAGAATTTTTTTTTATTTTTTTTGTATTTTGCCCAGACTGCCCTGTAAACAGCCAAGGGATGTTTAACATATCAGAAAGAAAGAACAAGAGACTGATTGAAAGAAAGAATAACAGACTGATTGAAAGAAAGAATAAAAAACAAAGATTTACTTAACTGTTTTTAAGAAGAAACAAGAAAATAAAGAATATTAAGAAAGCAACTAAATGAAACTTGTTTATCTTTGGTGAAATGTGACAATAAGTGACAACTCCACTAATAAAGACAGAACAACACGTGACGTTTTGGGTATAACCCTTCGTCAGACAAAAAACGAGAAATATCTAGAATCTAGATCTAAGTACTAGCTCAGGCATCACACAATGTGATGTCAGAAGAAAAACATAAAGGGGAAAGAAAGAAAGAAAAAGACAGTGATGATAAGAAACTCAGTAGAGGGGGGTGTGAAGAATGAGCGACAATGGACGGTTCAGATCTAGAATGAAATAAAAATATGAAAATAAGTAAGTAATAAAAGGTGAGAAAGAGATAGAGAGAGAAATAGAAGGATAGAGAGAGAGAGAGAGAGAGAGAGAGAGAGAGAGAGAGAGAGAGAGAGAGAGAGAGAGAGAGAGAGAGAGAGAGAGAGAGAGAGAGAGAGAGAGAGAGAGAGAGAGAGAGAGAGAGAGAGAGAGAGAGAGAGAGAGAGAGAAAAAGAAGAAAAAAAGGCAGGGAAGAAAGAAAGGGAGAGATAGAGACGTGTGAGTATGGGAAACAAGAACAAAAAAATAGGATAAATATAAGACTAGATCTATATTTCACTGGGTCTAGAAAGAAGAAATGATAGAGAATGAATGAAAGGAAGTATCAATCAAGGCAAAAATTATACTGAAGGTACGAAATGTATAAAAAAATTAGAAATGTATCGATGCAATAAGGGAAGAGAGTAAACAACTTATCTGAAATTTTTAAAATGCCAGTTAGCACTAGCTGATACTTTCCAAATTATCAAAGTCTTAAGTATCTTTTCCTTGGTGATAAAATAGGGTGTATTCCGTAATAGTAAGAAACCGGGCGCAAAGTTGCTTACGGTAAGTGGTGAACGTAGAAGAAAAAAAAATAAGGAAAAAAAAGAGGGGTGTGTGCAAAGATGCCTACCATTGAGTAGTTACCATAGATGGGCACACGGGGTGCGAACTGCCAGAGGGACCCAACTTTGCCCGGGATAGGAAAAGGTGGGGGCAGGGTAAGGGAGGGTGGGTAGATTCGTGGGGGTGGTGAAGGGTCAGGGATAGTGATAGCGTGTGCCCGACTATGGGAGTTACTCCAGAGAAAATTGTACAAATTGGTGTAAGACGTTCTTACAAATAAATAATTTAATTATGTTTATTGTTTGTTTTATGCTTTGCATTTCTAATCTAAAAAGCGTACGAAACGGCAGTGTAAATATTAACGTAGATGAGATTAAATCCTTGGCCTAAGTATGCCAATCATTTTATATACAAACTGTTTCCTAGGTGTAGCACAGTATACTTCCTTGTGGCGCAATGGGTCGTTGATCCATGACCTCGCATCTGACAAACCAGCAAGCTTTGACCTACCGATATATCATAGGTAAGTAAAAGATAAAGTTCCTTCATGGCCGCAACGGCCAATAGTGCCGGAGCTTATCCCGGTGTATATAACGTGAAGCGGAACAGGTGATAATAATCAGCTCCTGGACAGGACGCTAGCCTGACACAGGTTGTTACTCTCAAGCTAATGCTTGTCCATATTTGCACCTGGATTGGAAGGGGGGAATGCGTGTTCAGTGTCTTTCCCAAGGAACACAACATCGGGCCTAGCTTTGCCGGGATTCGAACCCGGGACCTCAGTATCCCCATGCCGGCTGCCTGACCACTCGGCCACCAACGCCACACATACAGGTAAGTTATAATGCTTTATATCGTGTCGACCAATTCATGTAAATGTATTATGAAGATATGTCCCTGTTGCCATGGAGCCAATCGAATACTCGTGTCTTGAAACATGTATTTCCATGAAGTCGATTTTATTTCAGCATGAGGTGAACGCACTTCACGTGCAGAGACTGTGTTGGAAAATTGAATGACTGCAAGGCGTCTTCTCATACTCTCTTTCTTTCTTTCTTTCTTTCTTCTTTCTTTCTTTCTTTCTTTCTTTCTTTCTTTCTTTCTTTCTTTCTTTATCAGTTCCAATTCTACCTTCCGGTGTATGGGTTTAGATGCCCGAAATGATCTTTCTCTAGGCTGCCCTGTCCTGACACTTTCTGTTTCCTTCCATGAAAGTTAAAATTTATTTTCTTTAATGCCTCTTTTATATCTTCTTCCCACTTTCTCGAGGTCTGCCTTTTGGTCTTTTACCTTGAGTTTTAGCACTGTATTTAGCTATGTTAACCTCTCCAAACCATCTCAATTAAATTATTTCTATCTTAGTTTTTATGCCATCTGATTTGGTTTGATCTCTCATTGTTGTGTTTCTGATTTTGTCTTCTCTATTTTTTAATACTCAACAATAAAAAATAATAATAATAACGCAGCATGTCACTGACAACTTGGTTGAGATGAAGACGCTAAGCACGAATCTGTTAAGATGTGGGGTTTTTTTCGATATTTCTACCCAAAACAAAAAGTATCGAAAAATTATATCTGATGATGTCAACCATGACGGGAGATGAATGAGTCACCAACCCACGAGTCTGGACCGACCGTGAAAAAAGCTTTAATGGACTCAAATAAAATGCGTCTTCTTGTTAAAATTGCTCACATGAGCGTGTTTGAAACAACCCGGGACACCGGATAAGCTCCATGGAAGCAGACCTTTACTGTAATTAAACTGTAACTGCACAGAGATGTCTTGGTGCGATTGACAATCAGTGAGGCGAGGGGCATGTCGAAAGGAAAGGAAATTATATTAAATCATATTAACGCCTCATCGGAACAAAGACGAGACAAATACAAAGAATAGACAGAAGCAAGTCTCGGCCACCATGGGGATCAAACCCACGACCTCTGTGTCGGCTCTCATAGTCTCGCCATGAAAAGAAAACGTGCTACCAACAGGGAAAAGTGTATGCCAGAATTCTTAAAAGAGACTAAGGAAAAGAGTAGAGGATCAGATTGAAGAACACCAGAGTGGATTTAGACCAGGAAGAAGTGCACAAGACCACATATTTACAATTAGACAAATAATACAAAAATTCCTTGAGAGAAACATTGACTTGCACCTGTGTTTTATTGACTTAGAAAAGGCATTTGACACTGTGAAGAGGGACGCACTATGGCATTCCTTAAAAGAATACAATGTAGAGCAAAATTTAATAGAAGCCATTAAAAGTGTATACAATAATCTAACATGTGCAGTGAGAGTAGCTGGAAATGTATCTAAAGAATTCGATGTAGATATAGGAGTAAGACAGGGCTGTATCCTACGTCCTCTTTTGTTTATCGCATTTATGGATTCAGTCGTAAAAGCATACTCAAAATGGAAGCTCAAACCAGTAAATGTATCAATGCTTTCATTTGCTGATGACTTAGTTCTGTTTGGAAAATCAGAAAGAGATTTCCACTCGAATATCAACATGATGAATAATGAATTTTTAAAAAGAGGAATGAGAGTAAATGCAAAGAAAACCAAAACAATGCTAGTAACTAGGGAAGCTAAAACCCAAAATCTTAAATTGGGCAAGGAGAATTTAGAACACGTTTATAGCTACAATTACCTAGAGTAATGATTTACTCCGGCAGAAAACTAAGAGAAGACATCAGCCAGAGAAATGGCAAGTACAATATATAACCATCTAGGAAAGGCACTTGTAGGTAAGCAAGAATTATCAACAAAAACCAAAATGGCAGCATACAACAATGTTTATTGTCCTACTCTCATCTATGGCAGTGGAACCTGGACCTTAGACAGTAGAGAATACAGTAGATTACAGGCAGCCGAAATGAAATATCTAAGAAGAGTAGTAGGGAACACTAAAAGAGACAAAATCAGAAACACAACAATAAGGGATCAAACCAAAGCAGATAGCATAAAAACTAAGATAGAAATGAATTAACTGAGAGGGTTTTTGGGCATGTTAACATAATGAATGACAATAAAATAGCTAAATCGGTATACATTGCTAAAATTAAAGGTAAAAGACCAAAAGGTATACGTCTGTGAAAGTGGGAAGAAGATATAACAAAGCTATTAACGGATAGAAACAAAAATGTCAGGACAGGGCAGCCTGGAGAAAGACCATTTTGGGCATCTAAACCCATACACCGGAAGGTAGAATGGCAGCTCATAAAGAAAGAAAGAAAGAAAGCTATCAACAGGGCTAACTGCGTTCTTTTCCTACCAACAGGACTAACTACACTCTTTTACTATCAACAGAGATAACTACACTCTTTTACTATCAACAGGACTAACTACACTCTTTTTTACCACCAACAGAGGACTAACTACACTCTTTTACTATCAACAGCGATAACTACACTCTTTTACTATCAACAGGGATAACTACACTCTTTTACTATCAACAAGGATAACTACACTCTTTTACTATCAACAAGGATAACTACGCTCACTATCAACAAGGATAACTACACTCTTTTACTATCAACAAGGATAACTACGCTTTTTACTATCAACAAGGATAACTACACTTTTTACTATAAACTACACTCTTTTACTATCAACAAGGATAACTACACTCTTTTACTATCAACAGGACTAACTACGCTCTTTTACTATCAACAAGGATAACTACACTCTTTTACTATCAACAGGACTAACTACACTCTTTTACTATCAACAACAGGACTAACTACACTCTTTTACTATCAACAGGACTAACTACACTCTTTTACTATCAACAGGACTAACTACACTCTTTTACTATCAACAAGGATAACTACACTCTTTTTACTACTAACTACAACTATCAACAAGGATAACTACACTCTTTTACTATCAACAAGGATAACTACACTCTTTTACTATCAACAAGGATAACTACAATTAACTTTTACTATCAACATGGATAACTACACTCTTTTACTATCAACAAGGATAACTACACTCTTTTACTACCAACAAGGATAACTACACTCTTTTACTATCAACAAGGATAACTACACTCTTTTACTATCAACAAGGATAACTACACTCTTTTACTACCAACATGGATAACTACACTCTTTTACTATCAACAAGGATAACTACACTCTTTTACTATCAACAAGGATAACTACACTCTTTTACTACCAACATGGATAACTACACTCTTTTACTACCAACAAGGATAACTACACTCTTTTACTATCAACAAGGATAACTACACTATTTTACTACCAACAAGGATAACTACACTCTTTTACTACCAACAAGGATAACTACACTCTTTTACTACCAACAAGGATAACTACACTCTTTTACTACCAACAAGGATAACTACACTCTTTTACTATCAAACAAGGATAACTACACTCTTTTACTATCAACAAGGATAACTACACTCTTTTTACTATCAACAAGGATAACTACACTCTTTTACTATAACAATCAACAAGGATAACTACACTCTTTTACTATCAACAAGGATAACTACACTCTTTACTATCAACAAGGATAACTACACTCTTTTACTACCAACAAGGATAACTACACTCTTTTACTACCAACAAGGATAACTACACTCTTTTACTACCAACAAGGATAACTACACTCTTTACTACTTTTACTACCAACAAGGATAACTACACTCTTTTACTATCAACAAGGATAACTACACTCTTTTACTACCAACAAGGATAACTACACTCTTTTACTGGATAACTACAACACAAGGATAACTACACTCTTTTACTATCAACAAGGATAACTACACTCTTTTACTACCAACAAGGATAACTACACTCTTTTACTATCCAACATGGATAACTACACTCTTTTACTATCAACAGGGATAACTACACTCTTTTACTATCCAACAGGATAACTACACTCTTTTACTATCAACAGGACTAACTACAACAGGGATAACTACACTCTTTTACTACCAACAGGGATAACTACACTCTTTTACTATCAACAGGGATAACTACACTCTTTTACTACCAACAGGGATAACTACACTCTTTTACTACCAACAGGGATAACTACACTCTTTTACTACCAACAGGACTAACTACACTATTTTACTACCAATAGGGATAACTACACTCTTTTACTACCAACAAGGATAACTACGCTCTTTTACTACCAACAAGGATAACTACACTCTTTTACTACCAACAGGACTAACTACACTATTTTACTACCAACAGGGATAACTACACTCTTTTACTACCAACAAGGATAACTACACTCTTTTACTACCAACAGGGATAACTACACTCTTTTACTACCAACAAGGATAACTACACTCTTTTACTACCAACAGGGATAACTACACTCTTTTACTACCAACAGGACTAACTACACTCTTTTACTACCAACAGGGATAACTACACTCTTTACTACCAACAAGGATAACTACACTACTACCAACAGGGATAACTACACTCTTTACTACCAACAGGGATAACTACACTATTTTACTACCAACAGGGATAACTACACTCTTTTACTACCAACAGGGATAACTACACTCTTTTACTACCAACAGGGATAACTACACTCTTTTACTTCAATAGGGATAACTACACTCTTTTACTACAAACAGGGATAACTACACTCTTTTTACTATCAACAGGGATAACTACACTCTTTTACTATCAAACAGGATAACTACACTCTTTTACTATCAACAGGGATAACTACACTCTTTACTACAAACAGGGATAACTACACTCTTTTACTATCAACAGGGATAACTACACTCTTTTACTACCAACAGGGATAACTACACTCTTTTACTATCAAACAGGGATAACTACACTCTTTACTACAACAGGGATAACTACACTCCCTTACTACCAACAGAGGATAACTACACTCTTTACTATTGGTCGGATAACTACACTCTTTTCAACAAGGATCTACACTTTTTACTACCAACAGGGATAACTACACTCTGCCGACCAACAGGTCGCTAACTCGATCCAACAATGATGGCCCCAAAAAACTTATATCTGTTTACTCAGGGATAACTAACTTTATTCCTGTGAGAGCTAACTACACTATTTTACTATCAATGAAGGATAACTACATATCATTTCTTTCATTTACTATCAACAGGGATAACAGTTGGTCAACATGGATAACTACACACAATATCAACAAGGCTAACTACACTCGTTTACATCAACAGGTTAACGAAACTCATTTACTATCAACAGGATAACTACACTCATTTACTATCAACAGGGATAACTACACATTTACTATCAACAGGATAACTACACTCTTTTACTATCAACAAGGATAACTACACTCACTACAAACAGGACTCAATTTTACTACCAAAAGGATAACTAATTTTGCTATAACAGGGATAACTAACTCTTTTACTACCAACAAGGATAACCACTACGACTACGCCTTTTTCTATCAATTGGATAACTACACTGTTTTACTACCAACAGATCCAAATGGACTTTTTTACTACCAACAGGGATAACTATTTTTACTACCAACAGGGATAATCACCTTTGACTATCAAAAGATAACTAATTTACGAACAGTAATAACCACTCTTTACTATCAACAAGGATAACTACACTCTTTACTATAATAACTACACTAAATAAAACAGAAAATGTAACTAGTTTTACTACCAACAAGGATAACTACACTTTTTTACTACCAACAATAACTACACTACTACGGAGCTTATCCAACAGGTAACTACAATACTACCAACCAGATCTAATAACAACCTCCTGGATCAACAGATAACGCACTGTCTTACTATCAACAGGGATAACTACACTCATTTACTATCAACAAGGATAACTACACTCCTACCAACAGGGATAACTACACTCTTTTACTACCAACATTTAA
>JAXRKP010000103.1:358916-388916 GCA_037039925.1 Doris montereyensis
ACGAAAAATTAAAAAAAAAGGAGGTCCCGTACGCAAATCACAACAATGTGTGTACACTAAAGATTCCTTGGCTGTTTACAAGGCAGTCCGGGCAAAATTTAAAGTTCTACCACAAACTTCGTGATCACCTCAGTTGGGGATGTAAGTAGATCAAATCAATTCAAATCAAAGCAAATGTATAAGCACCTGTATGCGTTGTAACCAAACCGTAGCACTGTGACTTGTCATGGCGGCACTGGTTCAAAGCCCACGTCTGGCCCAGTTAGTTCATTTTACCCAATGTTGTACTCTTGGGAAAGGTACTTTGCTCTGCTTTACTCACCTGACTCATGTGTGAATGAGTTCCCAGCTATAAAGGTAGAAAAAGATCTTGTCACATTGTTATTACGAAACGCCAAACATGCTTCTGTGATGTATGCTCCTCATGGATTTAAAAAAAGAGAAATTTGACTGAAATTGCTTGCTGGGGAATAAGATGTACAGTCAATGAACCTGCACTTCATCTTTAAAGACTTATTCTATTGAAGTGGGGGATATGAATGGTAAATGTACTTATGATGATGATGCTACTGCTGCTGCTGTTGGAAAGGAGGATTATGATGATAATGATGATGATGATGATGATGATGATGATAATGATGATGATGATAAACTGATGTTGGTGAAGTGATGATGATGATGATGATGATGATAAATGTGCTCCCCTGCCTCAGTGGACAGGGCAGGGTCTTCCTTCTACAAAGATACGAACGTTGATTTAAATCCTTTCTTCTACTTCTCTAGACTGTAGAGAGACGGCAACGTTGATTTAAATCCTTTCTTCTACTTCTCTAGACTGCGGAGAGGCGGGAACATTGATTTAAATCCTTTTTTTCTACTTCTCTAGACTGTAGAGAGGTGGGAACATTGATTTAAATCCTTTTTTCTCTACTTCTCTAGACTGTGGAGAGACGGGAACATTGATTTAAATCCTTTTTCTCTACTTCTCTAGACTGTGGAGAGACGGGAACATTGATTTAAATCCTTTTTTTCTACTTCTCTAGACTGTAGAGAGAGAACGTTGATTTAAATCCTTTTTTTCTCTACTTCTCTAGACTGTGGAGAGACGGGAACATTGATTTAAATCCTTTTTTCTCTACTTCTCTAGACTGTAGAGAGACGGTCTCTAGACTGTAGAGAGACGGGAACGTTGATTTAAATCCTTTTTCTCTACTTCTAGACTGTGGAGAGACGGGAACATTGATTTAAATCCTTTTTTCTCTACTTCTAGACTGTAGAGAGACGGGAACGTTGATTTAAAACCTTTTTTTTCTACTTCTCTAGACTGTAGAGAAACGGGAACGTTGATTTAAAACCTTTTTTCCACTTCTCTAGACTGTGGAGAGACGGGAACATTGATTTAAATCCTTTTTTCTCTACTTCTCTAGACTGTGGAGAGACGGGAACATTGATTTAAATCCTTTTTTCTACTTCTCTAGACTGTAGAGAAACGGGAACATTGATTTAAATCCTTTTTTTCTACTTCTCTAGACTGTAGAGAGACGGGAACATTGATTTAAATCCTTTTTTCTACTTCTTGTAGAGAGACGGGAACATTGATTTAAATCCTTTCTTCTACTTCTCTAATCTTCTCTAGACTGTAGAGAGACGGGAACGTTGATTTAAATCCTTTTTCTCTACTTCTCTAGACTGTGGAGAGACGGGAACATTGATTTAAATCCTTTTTTTCTACTTCTCTAGACTGTGGAGAGGCGGGAACATTGATTTAAATCCTTTTTTTCTACTTCTCTAGACTGTGGAGAGACGGGAACATTGATTTAAATCCTTTTTTCTACTTCTGTAGACTGTGGAGAGACGGGAACATTGATTTAAATCCTTTTTTTTCTACTTCTCTAGACTGTGGAGAGGCGGGAACATTGTCTACGTGTGACAGACTATGGGAGGTTCCTCTCGGAGACTGCGACTGGGCTCCTTTCATCGAAGGCGTCCTATCCCAATCCTTGCCCATCGCCTCAGAGTTACAGCGGAAATGTGTCACCACGGGAGTGTGCCAGCCAGAATGCATGCCTGTGGTCAACCGACTCAGACAGCACCCTTGCATGCAGGACGATAAGGTTCAGTTCATTTCCTCCAGATTGGACAGAGAGAGAGAGGGCGGCAGGTTCCTCGCTAGATACAGCTCGTGCGCGCACAACTGCCCGGCCTTGCCAACAACGTTCCCTTGGCAACCGACGGATGGCACTGCTGTACTTACCTGGAGCGGTCACGTGATGATGATGGCTGTCATTGCTGCCAGCCTCGTTCTGGCAGTGTTCTTCTAAATAACTTACAATTGTGATAGCGTTATAATTATAATTTTATCCCTGATCACTTTTTCACTCGATGATAATGTCAATACAAATATTAATGTGATGATTTCTTTTTTTTTTTAATGCGTTACCTATATTATGATTTTATTGAACCTTTGAGACGGTGAAACTCATTCAGACCCACTACATGACTGAAACTTCATGATTTTAAAAATATTTATTTTCACTTAAAAAAATAATATATAAACTTAAAAACATTAAATCATGCACTCCAATTATGTCACATTATCATTTCTCATTAGATCCGTCTGGACAAAATTCAAAATTCACAATTCAAAATTCAATTCTCAAAATTCAATAATCATGCCCAACCACAGGATTACTAACAAAAAATGTTACATTAAGTAGACGAACACAAGATTAACAAACGAACACACAAGGAAATAATCACACCAACAAAAAGATTTAGAAAGTACATTTTTAACCTCCCAAGGGCATCACTTCTCAATTGACTGTTCAACTTTTTTTAGATTCACAGAGAAACACATTACCTAACTTCGAGGGGGACTCGGTAGTGCTGAGGCAATATGTCGACCCCTCAACCAAAAGATAGTAGGTTCAAGCTCCGCCAACGATTGACAAATCTTCTCGAGTTCTTTTAAAAGCATAATTACCCCCCCCCCCCCCCGTCCAGACAGGTGGATCGATACCTCAAGGATGACCCGCGTACATATCAGAACACTCTAGGCACGTTAACAAACCCGAGGCTGTTTACAGGGCTGTCCGGGGGGAATTAAAAAATCCTACCAAAGACCCCAAGATCACCTTAGTTGTGGATGTGGGTAATTCAAATCAACAGCATAATATCCCATTGGACGCTGCATCCCTGACAGCACAGCTGTCTTGTGTCATTATTCCTGCCTCTGTTATTGTTTATATATATATATATATATATATATATATATATATATATATATATATATATATATATATATATATATATATATATATATATATATATATATATATATATATATATATATATATATATATATATATATATATATATATAATTTGTAAATGTCCATGGCTTTCCTCTGTCTCTTTTCCCACTCATTTTGCTCTTCCGAATCATTGTTCCTAGATCTCCATATTGGTAATGTCCATCAATTATTGTATCGTTTGGTGTATTTCATGTTAATTTTTTTTTGTATCTTTTTGATAGAGCCACGTATTATCCTAAATAAATTTACTGTTCTTGTGCATTGATTTTATTGCACGGAATTTCAAAAACTTTTAGCATGACTTTAATGACCAGTGATAACTACTTACTTACCGTTAAAAGATAACTTAACGTTTACAGAAAGCGTCATGAAACAAATAAATAAAATTAACTTCACTTTCTCATTTTTCGTTGTGGTGAGGGAAATTGTGGATTGGATTTAGAATATGTGCTCCGAAAGAAAAAATGGGGAGAGGAAGAGCGCCACAGAGACACACAGATATACGAGGATGACGAGAGAGAGAGAGAGAGAGATAAATAAAATTAGAGATTTTCGAGAGAGAGAGAGAGAGAGAGAGAGAGAGAGAGAGAGAGAGAGAGAGAGAGAGAGAGAGAGAGAGAGAGAGAGAGAGAGAGAGAGAGAGAGAGATAAAGAGAGAGAGAGAGAGAGAGAGAGAGAGAGAGAATAGAAGAGAGAGAGAGAGAGAGAGAGAGAGAGAGAGAGAGAGAGAGAGAGAGAGAGAGAGAGAGAGAGAGAGAGAGAGAGAGAGAGAGAGAGAGAGAGGGATGTTGAGAGAGAAAGAGATAGCGAGAGATGGAGAAAGGGGCAAACAGATAGCCTGACGGATAGATACTCTCTCTCTCTCTCTCTCTCTCTCTCTCTCTCTCTCTCTCTCTCTCTCTCTCTCTCTCTCTCTCTCTCTCTCTCTCTCTCTCTCTCTCTCTCTCTCTCTCTCTCTCTCTCTCTCTCTCTCTCTCTCTCTCTCTCTCTCTCTCTCTCTCTCTCTCTCTCTCTCTCTCTCTCTCTCTCTCTCTCTCTCTCTCTCTCTCTCTCTCTCTCTCTCTCTCTCTCTCTCTCTCTCTCTCTCTCTCTCTCTCTCTCTCTCTCTCTCTCTCTCTCTCTCTCTCTTTATGTAAATTGGTGAAAGGTTGTCAACAGGAGTGTAGTCCAGGGAACATTTCAGATCGTAACAGAGTGTCAACAAGAGTTTCCAAGGTCGTCTTCAAAAGATCAAGCCCGTTATATTATGTTTATTTTTTCCTGAATCTGTTTGGTTTTGGATAAGCAGGGGATTAGCCCAATGTGCCCTAGGTAGATGGTAGGGCTACCACCTTGAGCCCTCTACCAGGCCTTGTTCTTTTCTGTCAGGGTTAACTCCCTCAGTCTTTAGTCATTCAAGACCAGCCTGCAAGGCAGCAGGTTGTTTCTTTCAGGGTTAACTCCCTTAGCCTTTGGTCAGCCAAGACCTGCTTGCATGGCAACAGGAGACTCGTGGAGGGCGGGATCATCTACTCCCCATACAGGTGCCTACCTGTCCACTGCTCGGTGATAGGGTATCAACAAGAGTATAGTGCAATACATATGTCAGATGGTGATAGGGTGTCAACAAGAGTATAGTGTAAGGAACATGTCAGATGGTGATAAGGTGTCAACAAGAGTGTAGTGTAATACACATGTCAGATGGTGATAGGGTGTCAACGAGAGTGTAGTGCCAGGAGTATGTCAGATGGTGATAAGGTGTCAACAAGAGTATAGTGTAAGGAACATGTCAGATGGTGATAAGGTGTCAACAAGAGTATAGTGTAAGGAACATGTCAGATGGTGATAGGGTGTCAACAAGAGTATAGTGTAAGGAATATGTCAGATGGTGATAGGGTGTCAACAAGAGTGTAGTGTAAGGAATATGTCAGATGGTGATAGGTGTCAACAAGAGTATAGTGTAATATATGTCAGATGGTGATAGGGTGTCAACAAGAGTATAGTGCTAGGAATATGTCAGATGGTGATAGGGTGTCAACAAGAGTATAGTGTAAGGAATATGTCAGATGGTGATAGGGTGTCAATAAGAGTGTAGTGTAAGGAATATGTCAGATGGTGATAGGGTATCAATAAGAATATAGTGTAAGGAATATGTCAGATGGTGATAGGGTATCAATAAGAATATAGTGTAAGGAATATGTCAGATGGTGATAAGGTGTCAACAAGAGTGTAGTGCTAGGAGTATGTGAAATGGTGATAAGGTGTCAACAAGAGTATAGTGTAATACATATGTCAGATGGTGATAAGGTGTCAACAAGAGTGTAGTGTAATACATATGTCAGATAGTGATAAGGTGTCAACAAGAGTATAGTGTAATACATATGTCAGATAGTGATAAGGTGTCAACAAGAGTATAGTGTAATACATATGTCAGATAGTGATAAGGTGTCAACAAGAGTGTAGTGCTAGGAAATGTCAGATGGTGACAGTGTGCAAACAAGAATATAGTGTAATGAACATGTCAGATGGTGTTAGGGTATCAACAAGAATATAATGTAATGAACATGTCAGATGGTGATAGGGTATCAACAAGAATATAATGTAATGAACATGTAAGATGGTGATAGGTTATCAATAAGAATATAGTGTAAGGAGCATGTCAGATGGTGATAGGGTATCAACAAGAATATAGTGTAAGGAGCATGTCAGATGGTGATAGGGTATCAACAAGAATATAGTGTAAGGAATATGTCAGATGGTGATAGGATATCAACAAGAATATAGTGTAAGGAATATGTCAGATGGTGATAGGGTATCAACAAGAATATAGTGTAAGGAATATGTCAGATGGTGATAGGGTATCAATAAGAATATAATGTAAGGAATATGTCAGATGGTGATAGGATATCAACAAGAATATAGTGTAAGGAGCATGTCAGATGGTGTGTAATAGATGGTAACACCGCATCAACAAGACACTATGTCATTGCAGAAATATATTAAAATATTAGAAAGGAAATAAGAAAGGCATCTCTTGAAAATACAAATGTCATCAGCTATAATGTTAAATATCCCATTATGCGTGCTGACAGTGTCAATAGAGTTAGTCATACTATTTAGAAGAAGAAAAAGAAGAAGAAGAAGAAGAAGAAGAAGAAGAAGAAGAAGAAGAAGAAGAAGAAGAAGAAGAAGAAGAAGAAGAAGAAGAAGAAGAAGAAGAAGAAGAAGAAGAAGAAGAAGAAGAAGAAGAAGAAGAAGAAGAAGAAGAAGAAGAAGAAGAAGAAGAAGAAGAAGAAGAAGAAGAAGAAGAAGAAGAAGAAGAAGAAGAAGAAGAAGAAGAAGAAGAAGAAGAAGAAGAAGAAGAAGAAGAAGAAGAAGAAGAAGAAGAAGAAGAAGAAGAAGAAGAAGAAGAAGAAGAAGAAGAAAGAAGTCAAGAAGAAGAAAGAAGAAGAAGAAGAAGAAGAAGAAGAAGAAGAAGAAGAAGAAGAAGAAGAAGAAGAAGAAGAAGAAGAAGAAGAAAAGAAGAAAAAAGAAGAAGAAGAAGAAGAAGAAGAAGAAGAAGAAGAAGAAGAAGAAGAAGAAGAAGAAGAAGAAGAAGAAGAAGAAGAAGAAGAAGAAGAAGAAGAAGAAGAAGAAGAAGAAGAAGAAGAAGAAGAAGAAGAAGAAGAAGAAGAAGAAGAAGAAGAAGAAGAAGAAGAAGAAGAAGAAGAAGAAGAAGAAGAAGAAGAAGAAGAAGAAGAAGAAGAAGAAGAAGAAGAAGAAGAAGAAGAAGAAGAAGAAGAAGAAGAAGAAGAAGAAGAAGAAGAAGAAGAAGAAGAAGAAGAAGAAGAAGAAGAAGAAGAAGAAGAAGAAGAAGAAGAAGAAGAAGAAGAAGAAGAAGAAGAAGAAGAAGAAGAAGAAGAAGAAGAAGAACAACAACAACAACAACAACAAGAAAAAGAAAAACAAGAAGAACAAGAACAAGAACAAGAACAAAAAGAACAAGAAGAACAAGAACAAAAACAAGAAGACCAAGAATAAGAACATAAACAAGAACAAGAAGAAGGAAGGCAAAGACAGACCCCTCCCCCACAGACAAGAAAGAACAACAGCAAAAGGTAAATCAAGAACAAAAACACTAACTGCACGCTTCTCCAACTATCAGAACAGGGGTCCTAGACTGTGTTATGCAATCTAACAGCACAAACCAGCAGTTTTGTTTTGATCTTCGCTGTTGTTAACTTTGGCAGGTAAGAGGGGGGGGGGGGCGGGGTGTGTTCGAGGAAGGGGTCGGGGAGGGGGGGGGGGGTGATTGCTTGTATGTCTGTAGATGTGTATGTGCGTGCGTGTGTGAAGTGTGTGTAACCTTTTAAGTTGTGTTTTGGGGGAGTGGGCTATTATTAAATATATATGTCATGTTGATCGTATCTGATATTATTCACCATTTCCGATTTCAGTTCATTCTTTTATTTTAAAGACAAGCATCGAGTAGGCTTAATCAAGTACAAATTATATTTCTACTAAAACAGAAATGGAAAGTATAGAGAAGCACGTCTTCCTTTTTTCGGAATAAAATTATTTCGAAATATTATTCGTCAAAGTTTTTCGTCACGAGCGTCGGTGTGTCTCTGGTGTCAGCACACGGAGCAAATGTTGTGTAATTTCTCGGAAACATAATATTTTTAACACTCCTAACTCTCAGACTAAATCTAGATCTAGATCTAGATCTCAATTTGACGAATGAAAGACTTCATAATGCCTTCCTTATTCGGCAGGTAAGAATATGAAAATGGAAGGATTTATCACTTATGTAATGATCATTTCAGGTTTATCTTTATAATTATGTTATTAATCTATAAATCAACTCTAGTTCTAGATCTATCTAGATATCTAGATTCAATTCTAAATCTATATTCTAGATCTAGTGTAGTCTAGAATCTATTTCTCGATTAACTAGATCTAGATCTAGCTTTTCAAGATCATAGAATCTGGATGTCTAAGATTACATCTAGATCTAGATCTATACACTTAGTGGTCTCTGCCTAGAAGAAGTGTTTTTCTTCTTGTAACATACTTTTCCTCTCCAGCTAGACAGCCCGCTGTGTTTAGCCCAACCATACCCGGCCGCCCGCTACCTTCTTCCCATTTTTCAAGCTGGCTAAACCCGGCGAAGGATAACACCTTTTCTTTCAACAATCAGATTGGCTCAGCAAGCCTATTTTTGTTACATATTTTAAGTGCTATCTTTCTAGAAAGCTGATTGGTCTGTTTTAACCTTTTTCTGACGCTAAAGGTCGTGATCCTAATGCAATAGCGTCACTTTCCATGAAGCCTGTTATTGATGGTATTTTTAGCCACTGTGCTGCCTTCGTTTAAACACACACACTTTATCGTTCTGCTTCAATTGTCGTTGTTCTTTATATGTGTTTGACACAGAGAAAGAGAGAAGAATCCTTTTCCTACTGCCACCCATCAGAAGGAAGCTTAGAAAATGTAAGCATACCGCGGTGATCTGATTATGGGGAAATTGAATCTAAGTCAACGTGTTCCGGTCGGGAAATTTACACACAAATGAGTTAATTATCGTGCCTAGCCTATGAGGGCGCTTGAAAAACTTCAGTTTGGCAAAAACTTTAGTCTGGCTATGACAAAGAGGCCGGTTTTTCATTCATCGGAAGACCAACAGTCTGTTAGACTCAATGCAATAATGAAAAATCATGTTTAGATAGGCAGTGCCGCGGTTCTATCTCTATCTGGAACATGTCATTGTATTGTAGGCCTTGGAAATACTAGGATCTCTACTAGCCGCTCCTAGCCAGTGTCAGACATTTTGATGTTGAAGCCAGATACCTATTCCATCAACTGAACAACAAGACGATTGACATTACGGTCTGCATTGGCATGCGACACTTTGCAAAGCAGTCGCCATGATTGAAATAACTTGACCAGGTCAAAGGCACCACCTGAACTGATGCGACCTAAAAAATATGGGGGTTTTTTTTACTGATAAAGGACTGGTGATTGTCTGGATAAAAATTGCATTAGGCCTTATTTTTTATGCTGAACGGCTGCATAATGTTGTGATCAGTTAGAAACAGAGAAGAGGAATTACATTTTCAAGAAATGTACCCTGCTTCACTCTCCCTAATTTTTCTCATACATTCTCCTCCCTCCTGTTTTGAGTTCTAGGCCTGAAAGTCTGACCATTAAACGTTGCGCAAAGATTATCTAGGCTACACCCGTTTCCCCACGTGTTGAGCATTCGCAGACTGTCCAGCTAACAGCGATCCTCTAATTGAAGTCCATCATGCAGGGAATAAACTTTTTCAGTAGTAGTTTCAGTACTAAGGACTAGCTTTGGCCTTATGCCTTGCGGCCTATTTCGTCAATTTTGTTTACATCTGTTAGCATGCCTATCTTATGACATAACATTGAAATTTGAAGTCAATCTAGTATTAATTTTATATAGATATCAATTTTTATCTTCAACTTCAACCCACATATTCTCAAAATAGATTAATTGTGGGATGGCACACTCTTGTGCTAGGCAGACCATCATACTGTCAATGAAATTGTCTAAAAGTGTTTTGTAAGTCCGCCTGGCATAATTTTTCAGGAGAGGCAAAACACATCAGAAAAATGGAAATCTTTGCTTAGTTCATATGCTTTAAAGGATCTTTTCTATTGGTTCAAGGTCTCCAATATTTATAAGAACACGAAAGAAACATGCGTTTGATCTTTTACGGACAAATCTCATATGCCACAAGTCGTGTACTTCACACGTTAAGACTCACAGATGATGTATATATATATATATATATGTTTGAGCCCCATAAGAAGGAAGTCAAGAAATAAAGGAGAGAAAAAAACATGAACAGACAGAATCCAACTAATGGTTTCCATGTCAGTACACGTTGCTTCGCCATGAAGCAAAAGAACATTATGAATAGTTCAACTTTTCTCTTTAACCCATTCAGCACCAGTCAGGGGGGGCACCTGGACTGGCGAGTTTGGGACCAAAAGGTTGATTTTCTGTTCTCTGCATATTCAGATAGAACGTCATTTATCTACAAGTTCATGGCATAAAAATGTCCATATATTTTATGTGCGAGGGTAGGTAAAAACAATAAAATTTGGACAGAAATTACCCTAACGCTGACTGAGAAAATGGCAGTAAAAACCTGTATATTGGCGGTTCATCGCTAAATGTGGCAACACCGATGTGACCTGGTTTCTGCCGACACCGTTCATCGCTTCGGCCCTTCACTATGTGTGTATGTAAACACGCGCACAACCATAGGATATAGAGGAAAAAACAAAAAAATGGTCATTTTGAGGTCTGTTTTCAGGATAGTGCACATCTAAACCTAGATTTATAATCCTCTTTACATAAGTGACAATGCCAGAGACTGTCAAAAGAGTAAGGGAAACCCGTCTGATGCATTTGTTTTACAAGTGTTATTTTCTTTTGATTTTTTAATTGCATTTTCTCGAAATGTAGTTTGTTCGGCCATTTACTGAACGGTTTGTATTATATTTGGCACATAGGTTCCTCTTATCAATGTTAATAGAATGCATCTGGGTTTTTTATATTATTGTAAACTTTTTGAGAATTTTTTTTTTGTAATAAAAATGACGTTTTTGTACATTCACAATATATAGTAGTTTCAAAAATTCATTAAAAAAACTACCCAAAATGTCAAAAAAAAACAGCGTCACTCTTTAGATATTGAATGGAAAAGACGATCTGCACAGATTTTGAGTGATTTTATTCATAACTAAGGGAGGAGATAGATTTTGAAAATTGGATCAAAATCCATGATGGCAGCCATTTCTATGGCAACCAAGGATGCTACAAACTTTTCAATGATATAGGATGACTGTATTTTGACAGTTACTCGTGTACATACTAAAAGCAAAAACCTTAACTCAAAAGCAAAAAGAAATCACTGGGGGAGCAACCCCCCCCCCCCCCCCCCCCCACCCCCTTAAAATGTTGACCAACAGTTGGTGCCAATAGTGAGATTTTGAGGGTTAAACACGCTTGTGGAAGGTGATGTTTAAGACATGTGGAGCATTTGATATAATATTAGTCTCTCTACAGCATCAATGTGACAAAACAATATATGCTATTAATGCAAGAAGACTCACATAAACCAAGGTAACATTATATTACAGTGATGATTGCCCCAGAAAGAGTTGAGTCGCGGTTTGTAGCGCCAAGTAAACCTATTAGAAGATAACCCACAAATTTGTGGGCTGACATAAAGATCCTTCAAGGCCGTTTAAGCCCGTAGAGTGGAAGCTTATCCCAGTTTCAATAATAGCCTGAAGCGGAACATGTGATAATAATCACCTCCTGGCCAGGGCGCTAGAATGGTTCCAGTTTTTACTCCCCAAGCTAGTGCTTGTACCCATTTGCACCTGGGTAGTGGGGAAAATGTGTGTTAAGTGTGTCTCTCCCAAGGAACACAACATTGGATCTAGCTTTGCCAGGATTCAAACTCATGACCTTATGATCCCCAGTCCGGCAGCCTATCCACATGGACACCATTGATGATAAAGTCTATTGACATTGTTAATTATATGATAATTAACTTTTTCCGATTGACTTTCCTGAGGTTCAGGCTGTGGGCTTGCTACCACCTTTGCCTGATTGAAAAGTTATGGGGATCTCGCTGAAGGATATGTTTCATGTTGTTTGTAAAAAAGACCTGTAGGCATCAACAACATGGTCTATAAAGAATGGATGTTCGCTATGTCTGTCCTGAAGCAACAATTTAATGTCATTGAAAGCATGTTGATAAAGCCTCGTACAGGTAGCCATATGAGAAAACTGGCATTGGCAGAGATGCACTACTACACACCTAGATATCGTTCACAGACACCATGAAACCTATAGTTTGAATGTAAACAAAAGCATTGGGGCTGTTGAAACGTTTTGGCTCATACAAACCTTGGCTTTTTAAAAAAACAAAAAGTAAGGTGTAAGTGAAAAAATGCAAACATGAATTAATTAGTTAGTTGTCACCATAAACTATTTCATTATTCTTAAGGTCAAAGTCACGTCCAAGTCATCCATAGAGGTCATTTGTAAACTTTTACAGAAAATTTTTACTTAATCGGTTGAGAAATAAAGACGTCAAGTCAGATTACTTTTTAGGCTTGTTTGTATATTTATATAACATATATATATATATATATAAGGCACTACAATACAAGACCATTGGTTCGATTCTGTCTGATGTCCATGCTTTATACTCATAGCTGCCAACCAGTACGTAAAAAAGGCATATTTAGTATGTTGTTTTTCTTTGCTTTAAGTCCGTATGTCTATTTACATATTATATATATATATATATATATATATATATATATATATATATATATATATATATATATATATATATATATATATATATATATAAGATTAACTGTATTTTTCAAAACGAAACCCTTAGTTAACAGCAAAGACTGCGAGAGACTGGAATGAAAGTTGGAAAGTCTCCATTCTGAGTTCACAAAAGTCACTTTGCTGCCAGAGATGGGCAGCGTTTTTTTTTTTGTTATATCTTAAAAGGGGCAAACTAAATTTAAAAGGGGCGAACTAAATTTAAATTATCTTCTTTTTTAATATTACTGGCCATAGTGTAAATTAGTTCATGCTCAAGACTGTTAGTGTGTTTTCGAGTTGAAAAGGTTGCCAGCTATTTGTTCGTATATCAAGTCTCTGTCAAATTGTAGATTTTTACTGTGTTGCTTAATTTAATCTCTTCTTATGTTGCTGTGTTTTTTAATCTGACAGATGACAAAACTACAGATCTGACCGCAAAGTGAATCTGAAGGTTTTTCACGAATGGAGTGAGCATGAACCAAGCCTCTCAATTGGAACCGGGAAAAACTTCTCTGTTTGAATATTAATTTACTGGATAAAGTATAAAGAAGGCTTACGTGTGTACTTTTCTAGGATGTCGAAACTGATTGTAAAATAATCCATGTTGCCAGATACAAAGGAGCCTCCGGTGCCAGGCGCTGGCAACGATGAGCTCAAAAGACACGTCCACAAGGCAGCTCAAGATGGTATGGCACGCAAGGTTTCAGAGCTTCTTCACAAGGTCAAGGAGCCCATCGTTGTTGAGGAAATTCTCAATCATGTAACAGAGGATAATGGGCAGAAGACAACGCCCCTTGTCATAGCAGCCATGTTTGGCAAAGCAGAAGTCGTCGAGGTGTTGATTCGAAACTTCAAAGTTAACATCGAACAAAAGTCAACCGTGAGATTTGATGGCTACGTGATCCAAGACGCGGACGAGCGCTGTGGTGCGCCGCAGGTGCTGGCCACATTAATGTCGTTGAAATTCTGGTCAAGAACGGCGCCAACGTGAACAACGCTACGGCCAGTAATTCTACCCCCTTGCGCGCTGCCTGTTTTGACGGCCGTTTAGATATCGTCAATTATCTTCTGGAGCATGGAGCTGATCTGGCCATTCCCAACAAGTATGACAACACCTGCCTAATGATATCGTCATACAAAGGTCACACAAAGGTTGTGCAATACCTGCTGGAGAAGGGAGCTGATCCAGACGTTAAGGCTCATTGTGGTGCGGCGTCGATTCATTTTGCCGCCGAGTGCGGACATTTGAGCGTGGTCAAAGAACTGGTTGACTTCAGGGCCGCAATGACAGCTAATGGGGACGGTTTGACGCCCATTATGGTGGCAGCAGTGTGGCAAGGAAGACATCGTGGCTTTCCTCCTGCACCACCTCAAAGGTTCTGCGTCTGAACAGATTCAGGCCATGGAGTTGCTAGGAGCTGCGTTTGCTAACGATAAAGAGCTGTACGATTTAAATAAAACTTTTCACTATCTGAAGAGTGCCATGACGATGAAGATCGATCACTTTCGTCATGACCAGAAGTCAGTAACCTTTCCCCAAATGTCGCCCGTGAAGGCTTACGGATATCATCGAGAGTGTCAGAGTCTGGAAGAACTGGACACCATCAAGCACGACAGAATGCGTTGCACATGGAAGCTCTGACAATTAGGGAAAGAATTTTAGGGACTCAGAACCCAGAACTTCCTCATCCCATTATTTTCCGCGGAGCTGTGTTTGCAGACAACGGCCAGTTTGATCGTTGTATTTCTTTGTGGAAGCACGCGTTGGTTTTAAGGCAGACAAATTCAAAGTCCATTGCAAAAGATTTGCTAAGGCTGGCCCAAGTTTTTTCTCAGATGGTCATAATGAAAGTCAACGCCGATCTGTGCTTTGATGAGGTGGAGGCTGTACTAGAATACGGTCTTCGAGAATTGGAAAGTCACTGCAAGGTTGTCAACAATTCCAGCGAATCTTTATTATGCGGTGCGAAAATGAATGCGTCGGAGATCTCGACAACAATATTCTGTCCGTCATATACCTCATTGTCATAGCTTTGCACGTGTCTACAACAGAAAATGAAACGCTTCGACTTCACAGACTTGTTTATATGTTCCTGAAATCAAAACCAAAGTTTATGAATGGGTACTCTCCGCTTCACATAGTCGTTGATAAATCCATCTCCATAGACGATTTCCATGTCGATTCTTTGGTGTCTTTCCCAAGCCTGTCACTAGCCTCTCTTTTCATCACCTGCGGTGCCGACTTGGACGCTGTGGACTCTACAGGGAACACTCCCCTCCACGCCACCGTGCTCCCTTCAATAGAAAATACCAGACACGAAATGACACGGCATGATGTCATTCTCCTTCTTCTTCAAAGTGGAGCTCATTGTGATATCGCTAACCATTGCCGCCAAACTCCTTTCCACCTGGCCAGAGGAACGACGCTTTCTCTTTTACACAGTCATAGTAATGTGAGCCTTCGGTGTTTAGCAGCCCGTTGTATCATTGACAACGACATTTCGTACACGTCAAATATTCCAAGCGGTTTGAAAACTTTTGTCGAGTGGCATTAATTTAAGCATGTTCGTGATTGATTGTTATTGATATTTTACCCACATCCATGACTAAGGTGATTGGGGGGGGGGGTGTTGCAATTTTGCGTGGATTGCCCTGTAAACCTTTAACGACAAGGTAATGTATTGTGATCTGCACACAGGACACATCCTTTTTATCGTTCCCTGGGTGTCGATCCACCTTACCTTCGGAGGGGGGGTGCTACTCGCAAAAACTCAGGAAAATTGATTTGACGACTTGCTGGTTGGTAGGCTGACACTTTGCTTCTGGACCACAGAGTCCCCATGGATGAATGAATTTCAGTTTGATTGTGATAGAGCTATCATTCGTAGATAACTATTTCGTATATATGACACAAACTGACTTTTGTTACCTCTGAGATAATTTATGTTGTGATGCATGTAGATGTAAATAACACACACGCACACCCATGACTATATTTTTGCGTTCACCAAACATTGTCGTCACATCGTTTTGGAAATTTGACAGAAAATTTCATTCTTTGCATGTGAATTACCAAACCCCAAGTAATGTAGGATGATATTAGCTGACAACTTTGAGTTTCATCTCCACTGGTGTCGTTTTCATTGTTGGACTTTGAAAGTTTAGAGATCTTGATCCAACAGTAAACCTGCCCTCAAGAGGGGGCGGCCGAGCTTCTAGGATTGACAGGAGAGGCCCTCTTAACCAAATGTTATTATGGTTGGCCCTTGATTGCCCAAAGATATTAAATCGCGGGTATCCACAACCGTCCCGGAGCCAACTGAGGCATGTTAGGGACGATGGCTGCTGTTTCCAGGGATCTCTCAGAACTCAACGACCCATGCCCATCTAGAAAGGTGAACCGCTTTGAGATTTGACTTCATATAAATTTGTGCATGACACTTGTTTAATTATTCTGTTCATGGTGACTCCGAAGGCAAGTTCTCTATATTAGTTACAAATTTATTAACATCTGTTCTAGGTTAATCTTTCGAAAGTCGATTTATAAAGAAAATGACATTTTGTTCTCAGGTCCTAATATGTAAGAACAGTATAAGAGACAAACTGCTTTCTCGTCTTCTTTTAAAAGTTCTGTGAACGAAAGAATGACATTTAGTGCGGTGTCAGAATTCAGTATTTGTTGCTTTCCTTGGGATGATATTTTTTCCATGGTCTCTTTATGTATTAATACAATGAGTTATTCATAAGAGGTGGCACAGGGTCATAGGGCTCTTATAAAATCAACTGTCATATGGCATTGTCATTTGTCATTGCAAATGGGGTCATATGGCCGTTATTAAAACTACCATTCATTGTCATTTGTCATTGCATGGGGTCATATGGCCGTTATTAAAACTACCATTCATTGTCATTTGTCATTGCATGGGGTCATAATGGCCGTTATTAAAACTACCATTCATTGTCATTTGTCATTGCACAGGGTCATATGGCCGTTATTAAAACTACCATTCATTGTCATTTGTCATTAACAGGGTCATATGGCCGTTATTATTGATTGATGGAGAGGCCATTTATCATGACTGAATGGCCATTTATTATGACTGAATGGCCATTTATTATGACTGAATGGCCATTTATTATGACTGAATGGCCATTTATTATGGCACGGGACCACAGGGTTGCTATTAAAACTACCTTTCATTGCCAAACTGTCATGAGGCTGCTACTGATATTTAAAATACCATCATTGTCAATTTTTTTTATTAATATCTGTGCAGTGCTGTTGAGTAGTCTCCGTAGTACATGGGTAATATACTGTCTTGAGTTTTTATTTTCAAGATGGCCTTGTGTGTATTTCATTTCCTTTCATCGAATACATAATTTACAAGTCATGCACCTCTATGCAAAACAACATACGAGGTTGGGGGGGGGGATGGGATAGCAGCCCTAAAGTTAAAGTGCTAGCATCTGATTGTGGAATTTGGGTTGTAATGTCTTAATAATCAACTGTGATTGTTTTGTTTATCTTTTTCATATCTGCCTTGTCTACATATATAATGTATCATTGCAAGGGGTAAGCTGAAAGTCATGGGACTAGATATTTCAAATTTGGGAGTAAACAGTTTTCGGACTTTCAGATAGGCAATGTCAATGATAGTCAAAAATGTGTGTTGTGGTACCATTCTGTCTTGGCCAACTGGGGCAAATAGGAAGCAATGTGTGTTATGATTAGTGTCTTGGCCAACACGGCACACATAGGAAGCAATGTGTGTTATTGATCATTTGTCTTGCCAACACGGCACACATAGGAAGCAATGTGTGTTATGATATAGTGTCTTTGGCCAACTCGTCATTTGTCATAGGAAGCAATGTGTGTTATGATATAGTGTCTTTGTCATTTGTCATTACACAGGAAGCAATGTGTGTTATGATATAGTGTCTTGGCCAACTGACGGCACACATAGGAAGCAATGTGTGTTATTGTTATGATATAGTGTCTTGGCCAACTCAGCACACATAGGAAGCAATGTGTGTTATTGTTATGATATATGTCTTGGCCAACTGTCACACATAGGAAGCAATGTGTGTTATGATATAGTGTCTTAATAACTGTCGGCACACATAGGAAGCAATGTGTGTTATGATATAGTGTCTTGGCCAACACAGCACACATAGGAAGCAATGTGTGTTTTCATTGTTATGATATAGTGTCTTGGCTAACACAGCACACATAGGAAGCAATGTGTGTTATGATATAGTGTCTTGGCAACACACATAGGAAGCAATGTGTGTTATGATATAGTGTCTTGGCCAACTCGGCACACATAGTAAACAATGTGTGTTATGATGTAGTGTCTTGGCCAACTCAGCACACACAGGAAGCAATGTGTGTTATTGTTATGATGTAGTGTCTAGGCCAACACAGCACACATAGGAAGCAATGTGTGTTATGATGTAGTGTCTTGGCCAACACAGCACACATAGGAAGCAATGTGTGTTATGATGTAGTGTCTTGGCCAACACAGCACACACAGGAAGCAATGTGTGTTATGATGTTGTGTCTTGGCCAACACAGCACACACAGGAAGCAATGTGTGTTATTGTTATGATGTAGTGTCTTGGCCAACACGGCACACATAGGAAGCAATGTGTGTTATGATGTAGTGTCTTGGCCAACACAGCACACATAGGAAGCAATGTGTGTTATGATGTAGTGTCTTGGCCAACACAGCACACATAGGAAGCAATGTGTGTTATGATGTAGTGTCTTGGCCAACACAGCACACATAGGAAGCAATGTGTGTTATTGTTATGATGTAGTGTCTTGGCCAACACAGCACACACAGGAAGCAATGTGTGTTATGATGTAGTGTCTTGGCCAACACGGCACACACAGGAAGCAATGTGTGTTATGATGTAGTGTCTTGGCCAACACAGCACACACAGGAAGCAATGTGTGTTATGATGTAGTGTCTTGGCCAACACGGCACACATAGGAAGCAATGTGTGTTATGATGTAGTGTCTTGGCCAACACACAGGAAGCAATGTGTGTTATGATGTAGTGTCTTGGCCAACACGGCACACACAGGAAGCAATGTGTGTTGTGATGTAGTGTCTTGGCCAACACGGCACACATAGGAAGCAATGTGTGTTATGATGTAGTGTCTTGGCCAACACGGCACACACAGGAAGCAATGTGTGTTATGATGTAGTGTCTTGGCCAACACAGCACACACAGGAAACAATGTGTGTTATGATGTAGTGTCTTGGCCAACACGGCACACACAGGAAACAATGTGTGTTTGTTCCTCACTTGTCCACATATTGAAAAAAGAGGAAGAGTTTTTGGTGGGTAGTGGTAGGCCATGGTGAAGAGATTTATTGATCACATGGTTCAGTGGTCCATCGCCAACACTGCACACACACATAGACACAAGCAGTGATCAACAGTGTCCTGGCACACGCTTTGCGCTTCAGGGATAATGGTACGTGTGTTCCATGTTGTGTACATTCACAAGAATGCCCTGGGGGTCGAGTTGTGAGCTTGCTATGTTTTTTTTCTCATCATAGTAAATTCTAGTTCTGGGTTATGCTGGCGTTATCAGAAATAAATGGGCGGTCTGGGGAACCAGAAATTAGTTTGGACTAGTAGAGGGAAAACTTGGATTACAGGAGAAAGTTTTTAAGAAAAAATAACGGAATTTTGGATAATCTTCCGGGTCAGCATAAGTTTCGGACTAAGCGTTTCGGACGACATTTTCAAGTGTATGTATAATTATATATATATATAGTTGGGACAGATGAATTTTATTCTATTTGACTTTGTTGAGATACAGCCTCCAGTTTTATGTGCTACATTTTTTTTTATCTGTATAAAACACACCTCTCCCTGACTGAAGTTCTTGTGATCATTCTGACTGCTTTGCTTTGCATGCTCTAGATCAGTGCCTTTCAAGCTGTCTGATGTGGTGGGCCGGCTTTTTTTTTCTTTTCAATGTGCTAGCAAAACAAGCCAATCCAACAGAGAGAAAATCGAACAGATTTTTTTAATCTCCACGTACCGTCAAACGATGGATGGCTCGCATACCATGCTTTTTTTTTTTTAGGGGCTGGTTTGTAACTAGTATAAAACTTGTCACAAAAGCATTATCCAGATGTCCATATTATAACTACAGACTTTATGCATTTGGGGGTTTTTTTTACCACCGAATTGAACTTTTTCTGGTTTCACAGTAATTTGCACTGGTTGGTTATCCCATTTGTCTGATGAAAAATGTAACCAATAGAAATGAAATATTGTCTGTCAATTTTCAACAATTTACAATGTGTCTTGTGTGATAAATGCTTGAAGCTCTAAATTGATTACTTAAATCTTCCTTCACATTTAAATGTATTTTCTTTATTTAATGTAACCAGTGTTTTGTATCAGTATTTGTAATTCTTTCCATTTCAATCTATCAATTTGTTATGTTTATGCTTACCGGTAATTTCGGCATCAGATCAATGTTGAATTGAAATGTTGAGGACAGAAATTGCTTTTAATTCTATTTAAAAGGGAGAGCAGAACTTAATTCTGATTTGTTGTGGGGTTTTTTATAATTGTTTTGCTTTTTTTTACATAATTTAGTGTGTTTTGCAGGCCAGCGGAGCATGTGTGTGTGTCTGTCTGTTCTATCTCAAAGTTGTCTGTCATAATACTTGTTGTATGGATCATAGTATTATCTACTCACTTAATTCTTTGCATGTGTAAGATAAAGAATCTACATTTACCTACATATATACATTTTATTTGTAGTCTGCATTTCTAGCCATGACCTTAGCTTGCCAGTGTATTTTCTCATTTGTGCGCAGCCCTTTGCTATCTGATATCGATCTCCAAGATGTCATTTTCCAAAGTCCTCAATCTTTTTTTTTCTAGACCAACCTGTCTCAGATGTCTGATCATTGCAAAAATGTGTCATAGGCATCTAAGGTACATGACAAATTTGCTTCCACTGTTAACGTTTAACGTTACTGCAGTCACTCCTCAGCTATTCCAAATTTACACCGTTTTTTTTTTTTAAACAAAGCAAAAATCAGTTAAGATATTTATAATATAGTAAAATACCAATTTACTTTTTAATTTTAATTTTTTTTTCCATGTTAACAAATCAAAAGCATAAATCTCGTGAGTTTAGAAAGAAATTTGTTGCTATTACAAACAAGACGTTTGGCTAATCATTTTGGCATGTTTTAACATCTGGATGGCTTGAAGATGGCACGAATACTGTGAGACTCTCTTTGTGTCTGTCTGTTTGTTTATATATAGTTTTGACATTGAAATGCATCTTTTGACTTTTTTGCAAAGTGATGCCATTTTAAATTTTGTGTATTTCAGGCGTTGGTAATATAAAATGAAAAGGTTTTAATATCAAAGTTCATTTATTTCTAAGTTTGGAGACTTCATTGTCTTTAGTGGTCTTTGATTTTCTTGTTATTTGATTATCGACTATGTTAAAGATAAGCAACAAAAATTATTTCACATTCTTATTTATAACTATTCGTTCATCAATCCGTTTCCTGACACATTGTGTGGCACAGCGGAAATGGCATTATAACATGTATGTATGTATACAACACTTATATTGGGGGTCGGAGTTTGAGTTTGTATTGAAAACCTTTAAGTATTTTAGTGAGTATTGTAATGAGTTTTTTCTTGTAGCAATACATATTGTATTGTGAACATTGGATTAAATTGATTTGAATGAAATGAATATTGTTTTATTATCTTCATAAGCTATGGAAAAATATGCGCACAGTACATAACTAAATAACAAAATCATTGTCATGATTTTTTTTTTTTAAACAAGAATTTCATTTATTTATTTTTACGTCTTGATAAGATGAAGACAAATATTTGCATGCATTTACATTATATACCCAGCTTCTCATGAAAACCTGTATTGTAAACCAAATTTTCAAATTTTCACACCCAATGTACATGTTAATGTTATTTATATTTCTGAGTTGGTCATTCTTTGTGCTTCACAGGCTCTGTTACCAGGTAACCGGGTTTTTGCATCTAGGTTTTGATATGATCTCAAGACTGTTTTCTGCAAGAAGCGACATTTGATTAAAGACAATTTGTTCATTGATTCCCCGTCTTTGAGTAAAATTTTCGTCCACCTAAGCCACCATTTTCGCCAGGTTTTATAATTGAAAATTTGGAATAGCATCATCCGCGCCTAAAACTCGTCTCAATGTTACTGAGGGAAAAAATTGAAACGGAATCGTTTGTTCATTTTATTCCTACTACTACATGTATTACTAAAATATAGCAATGCTACAATAACCTTGTCTTGTCGGTGATCATTTTCCTTCTACTTGATTAGTCAAATCATCTGCCTCCTTGTAATACATATATACTGGGAGGGGGGGAATGATCTCGTTATCATTCTATTCCCTTTATAACACCAAGTTACCACTGGCGCAACAGTTGGCGGTATGACAAGGTTTGACTGTATATTCTATTTATATCTGTCGTTCTTTGTGTGCCAAATGCTGTCGTGCCTGGTCATTAAGAGTAACCGTGTTTCACATTTAAACGATCCCAAGATCGTTTTCATTTGAATTTTTCTACCACAAGGGAAGTTTCATTCAGGAAAATTTCCTAGTCTCCCCCCACCCCCGCCCTCTGTATGTAGAACTTTTATTCACCTAAGCAGCCATTTTAAACAGGTGTTAAAATTAATTTAGAAGATGGATGAAATAGTATCATTCGGGCCTACTCATGTTTTATAATTTATTTTAAAGTTGGATGAAATAGTATCATTCAGGCCTACCCATGTTTTATAATTAATTTAAAAGTTGGATGAAATAGTATCATTCAAGCCTACCCATGTTTTATAATTAATTTAAAAGTTGGATGAAATAGTATCATTCAAGTTTACCCATGTTTTATAATTAATTTAAAAAGTTGGATGAAATGCCTACCTATGTTTTATAATTAATTTAAAAGTTGGATGAAATAGTATCATTCAGGCCTACCCATGTTTTATAATTAATTTAAAAGTTGGATGAAATAGTATCATTCAGGCCTACCCATGTTTTATAATTAATTTAAAAGTTGGATGAAATAGTATCATTCAGGCCTACCCATGTAACCTCAGTCTCAAGTGCTGACTTGGTTTAATAATTGTACTTGATAGCAACTGGGCTATTAAATGCGTGTACACTATTAGTCTAATAATTCTATGTGTGTTTTACTTTTTTGTTGTTCATGATAATGAGGGGTGAATCAAGGCCATTAAGTAGGCTGTCCGAAAACTCATGGGATGGCTGAAGAGGTAAAGGAATTTTGAATCTTTTATAAACGCATCGAAACATAACATGAGAAGGATGTGCACAAGACCATCTTTAACTTATTTAAATTTGTATGTTAATAAAGACAAAGGAAGAGAAAAATACCGTACACTTTGCGATACATGTATAAGGACCAGGTACAATATGAATAATTAATAATACATGTATCAATTATTGATGTCCGTGTTAATGTCAATATACTATGTTATTTATTATATTATTTATATTAACTGTTATTTATGTATTATCAGTGAAATCATGAATTATACTGTATAAGGTTTGAAGTTGCTAGAGAATTCATCAGACTGTGACAGTCATTGTGATTAAATGGTGTAAAGTATTATTTTACATTATTATTAATATTATTATTTTATTTATTATTATAATTTCTAATATGAGTATTAACTTATTATTATATTTACTGTAATTTTTATTACTACAAATATTACTTTCACAATGTACTGTTGAATAAAACATTTACACTCAAACCTTACTATACCGCCTTCTGTTGTGCCACTGGTACCTTGGCCGTAAACCTAAAGTAAAGGAAATTAGTTGGACATGTATTACAATAAGGAGATAATCAGTGTTTGACAAATCAAGTTGAGATACAGTGGTTATATCCCTTCAATTTGCATTCTGGTGCAATGAAATTATGTAATGTAAGATTGTAAGCCCACTGCTAGTGAAAAGACTAGATCTACTACTACTATTACTACTACTACTACTACTACTACTACTACTACAACTACCACGACGTCTACGACTACTGCTACTATTACTACTTCTAGACTACTACTAGACTACTACTACTACTACTACTACTACTACTAGTACTGTAGTTCAACGTAGATATCTAGTAGATGTACATCTTGTAGGTGTAGAAGTAGTAATAGGTAGGTAGGCCTGACAACACACTACATGTACTTAACATCCGTCCAGGGTTCCGTAGCCCAAGATTAGGTAAAGTGAGACTGAGAGTGGGAGTAACAGAAAACTAAAGTAGGCGTAGGGTTGTCAGGAGAAAGCCCTGAGTTTTTGTTTGGGGTTTTTGCGTAATGTGTGTGTGGTAGTTTGACATTGCTTTGCACGCTGCCTGGACTTGTGCCGAGTCTGAAAAAAGACCTAGATTTAACCATACATTTCGCTGCTGGGTCGACAGGACCAGAAAAAACTTGCCAGAATTGGTAATCGAACTCGGGCCTCCTGAGTGGTATATGTATCCAGGCGATTTACCGACTGAGTTGCCAGTACCAGGTGTGTGTGTGAGAGAGAGAGAGAGATATTGAATTTCAACGTGTGAATGAAACTGCTGAAACATAACACTGACAGTGACACACACACAGACAGAGATTAATGAAAGTGTGTTGTGTATCTGACTAATGTGATCTTTGACCAAACTAAACTTAGAGAGAGAGGGAGTGGAATGTAGTACTGCAGTCTTCACGATGTGTTACCGAGTGTGTATGTGAGTGTGTGTAGCACTACTAGACAGTGTGGATAAAAACACACTGAGTGTGTGAGTGTGAGAGAGAGAGAGAGAGAGACATCTGCTGATGTTTGAATTTCATAATAAAAACCTGAAACATAACACAGGGTATGCATAAAAATACACAGAGCATTAATGGCCCATTGTGTGTTGTGTATCTGACTAAATAACGAATGTATCTTTGAAATGGTTGTTATCAATAAACTTAGATAAATCCCAACTAATAGATGGCATGTATTGAGTTATGAGTTTTATCATTGTCCGGGGGGGGGATCATATAATTTTAGAAAGGATAGTAGTAGTGTCATAAAAAGGAACTTGGCGAAATGTCAATCTGCATAATCAAGATGTTAAATCTAGCTGATTGATTTGACAATGATAAGCGGTTGGTTTAAACACAGGGTATGCATAAAAATAAATCCTGACTTTGATTTGACAATAATGCAAACTGGTTTATCCAGTGACTAACTAAATATAACGAATTGTATTTTTAAATGGGCACATTGGTTTATCACCTTGGTCGTTGAACCAAATCTGGCAGATTGCTGTATAATGAGTTATGGTTTATCATTGTGGCCAGTGTCCACTAATTTTATGTTCACCTGAATAGTAGAGTGTGACAATGAGAGAGAGAGAGAAAATTGGTTGTCAATCACAATTTTGGCGCTGAACTAAATCTAGCTGATTGATTTGACAATGATACTTGACGCATTGGTTTATCACCTTGATGCTGAACTAAATCTAGCTGATTGATTTGACAATGATAAGGCGCTAGGTTTATCCAACCTTGATGAAATGAACTAAATCTAGCTGATTGATTTGACAATGACAAGCGACACATTGGTTTATCACCTTGATGAACTAAATCTAGCTGATTGATTTGACAATGATAAGCGGCACATTGGTTTATCACCTTGGCCTGAACTAAATCTAGCTGATTGGTTTAACAATGATAAGCGAGCATTGGTTTATCACCTTGGCGCTGAACTAAATCTAGCTGATTGATTTGACAATGACACGGCACATTGGTTTATCACCTTGGCGACTGAACTAAATCTAGCTGATTGGTTTGACAATGATCGGCACATTGGTTTATCACCTTGGCCGCTGAACTAAATCTAGCTGATTGATTTGACAATGACCGGCACATTGGTTTATCACCTTGGCCTGAACTAAATCTAGCTGATTGGTTTGACAATGATATTAAACATTGGTTTATCTCCTTCATCATCAACAGAAACTAGTCGTTTAATTAGAGACAAACATTAATGTCTTTAAATAATGTCTTGTTTTGATTTGACATAGTTCTGTTAATTAAGGTTAAAAAGACGATAAGAACATATGTATGTGACCCCTATCATCGACCAGCTTACATTTAGCCTTGACATTGAACTACATCAAAAGAAAATGGTTGTTTAATTTGAAACAAAGTATAATCCCTTTAAATAATGTCTTTTGATCTTATTTTTCTGTTTTGATCTTATTTTTTAGTCAATTTAAGTTCATGGTGATAACATTGAATACAAATGTTGACTTAGATTTAGATTTGACTATTTCGTGACCTCAGTGCCATCCCCAAGTCCCATTCACCTCGGTCCGAAAGTCCAAATATAAATCAAAATTTGCTACTGCTTGGTCCTGGCGGTTTTAGCGAGGGGGGTGTAGATCTAGTCAGGTTGAGTGTATTACACGATTATTGAAATCTCTAAATAAAGTTATTTGATTTGTTCTTTAATTTCGTTTATTGTCAAAATTGTAAGGAAGTGATACACTCCTTTCCTCAAAGTTCATATTTATTTACATAAATGTATAATTTTATGCAATAAAAAGGATAGACACGTTTGTCTTTAAGTTTAAGTTTAAGTTTAAGTTTAAGTACCCTCTTACTTATTCTTATATCCTGATTTCTTTGTCACCAGTTGTTAGTCTCTCTCTCTCTCTCTCTCTCTCTCTCTCTCTCTCTCTCTCTCTCTCTCTCTCTCTCTCTCTCTCTCTCTCTCTCTCTCTCTCTCTTCTCTCTCTCTCTCTCTCTCTCTCTCCCTCTCTCTCTCAGGAACTCTCTCTCTCTCTCCCTCTCCCTCTCCCTCTCCCTCTCCCTCTCCTCTCTCTCTCTCTCTCTCTCTCTCTCTCTCTCTCTCTCTCTCTCTCTCTCTCTCTCTCTCTCTCTCTCTCTCTCTCTCTCTCTTTTGCTGTGTATTATATTTCTCCTATATATTTTGTTGCTGATTAGTGTCTTACATTTATTTTTACAATTTTAGTCACTTTTCTTTTCTGTAATAATGCTCCCAAAACAAGTAATCAATTCTAGAAAAACAAACACATTCATTCACGTTGCCTAAACCTATCTACAGAATTGTTGGTTCCAATTGTGATTAGAGATTACAGAAAACAAACATATTCATCCACTTTGCCTAAACCTATCTACAGAATTGTTGGTTCCAATTGTGATTAGAGATCACACAGAAAACAAACACATTCATCCATTTTCCCTAAATCTATCTACAGAATTGTTGGTTCCAATTGTGATTAGAGATTACAGAAAACAAACACATTCATCCACTTTGCCTAAACCTATCTACAGAATTGTTGGTTCCAATTGTGATTAGAGATTACCACATACAATAAGTTCCTTTACATAATGAAATGTTTAGTTTTTATCTCATTCTATGTCATCTGAAAATATATAAATAAACACGTTTAACACTAGAGGTTTGATGGACATTTAAAAACATAGAGACGTTTTCCGTTTCCTGGGTACTCACATTACTCACAAATATTGTATCGTTTGCCGTCAAGATACTCACTTCACTAAAAATGTTAGAGCGGTTTATTGAATCAGAAAGAGGTTCTAACTTCATTTTTAATTTCTGTTCTTCACAAGCTAGAGACACAGCAATACTTTTTTTACAAATAGTATCCAGCTTAATTCACATAACACAATAACCGATAATACTGCGATTGTATGATAGCAGACGTAACAATGGAGACGGGAAGAATTACTCTGGCTTGTATTTATACCCTGAAAAGAGACGATCCTCAATTTTTGTATGTACTTTATACAAATATTTTGAAGATTTACAACATTAATGTTATCTTTGTTGGAGATTGGAGTCTTTTGCTTGATAAAAAAAAAAAAAAAACTTGGATGGATTTAACTACAGGATCTCGTAAATTTAGTGTCATTACTTATTTGATCTAATAATCGTACTTGGTATCACTTAGTTGTAACACGTGTATTAGATACCATATTTTATCTTGATAATAATTATAATACATGTATTAAACAATACATTTTATCTTGATATTAATTATAATACATGTATTAGACAATACATTTTATCTTGATAATAATTATAATACATGTATTAGACAATACATTTTATCTTGATATTAATTATAATACATGTATTAGACAATACATTTTATCTTGATAATAATTATAATACATGTATTAGACAATACATTTTATCTTGATAATAATTATAATACATGTATTAGACAACACATTTGATATCTTGATAATAATTATAATACATGTATTAGACAACACATTGTATCTTGATATTAATTATAATACATGTATTAGACAATACATTTTATCTTAATATTAATTATAATACATTTTGGAAAAGAAAAAGTATTGAATACAAACAAGCAGACAAATACATAAAGAAAGAGGGCATCAAGGCCAAAGAACAATACATAGATATAAAATGCCAACGCATTGAAAGACAAAAGGATAAAAACGCAAAAGAATTTCATGAGTCAATCAAAAACTTGACAAAACTCTACACGAGAAAAATGTGTAAGAGACCACAGGAAACATAATGAACACCCAAGATATTTTACAACTCTGGGCTGAATATATAGAAAATCTATATTCAGATGAGGAAAATAGATAATAACCAAATAAATTCAGATACAGAAGACATAAGCGGCCAAAAAAATACTAAGAGTGAGAAGAGGTAGCACTAGCAGCTGCTTGTACAGAGATGAAAAAAGGTAAAGCGGTTGGCCAAGATAGTATTCTATCGAAATGATAGATACCCTAGGAGACCTTGGGGTGGATATTCTAGTCAAGATTTTCAATATTATCTATGAGAATGAAGTTTTCCCCAGCGAGCTTAGAAAGTCTGCGTTTATCACTCTACCAAAAAAGCCAGGAGCAATAGATTGCGATCAACATCGAACCATTAGCATCATGAGTCAGTAACAAAGATCTTACTTGGGGTATTATAATGAAACGAATGCGAAATAAAATAACACCGGAAATAGGCAAAGAACAGTTTGGATTTGTAAAGGACAAAGGGACAGTCAACGCGATTTTTTGAAAATGATCATGCAAAGGTCAAATGAAAAACAGAAAAAAATAATACCTTTACTACATCGACTATTCCAAAACCTTTGACTCCATTTGTCAAAACCTCTTCAAAATGTTAAAATCAATAGGAATAGATGATAAAGACCTTAGACTGGTAAGAAACCCAAACAGCTTGTGTCAAAGTGGATAACGATATTGGCACTGTGTTCAAGACCTCTTAACTTGTGTCAAATATGGATAACGAGACATCAGCTTTTTTTAACATCAAGATTGGGAGTGAGACAGGGCTGTGTTCTCTCACCAGACCTCTTAAACTTTAGTGAGACAAAAGATCAGCGTGGAATCATCTTCCTGATAAAATTTAAAAAACAAACTATAAAACAAGTATAAGCATTTAAATACCTCGGTCGTCATAACAAACAACTGCAAAGACTGCCAAAATCCGATAATAACAAAACAAATTGATGTCTGTTGTCTAATGGCATCAAACAGCGCAGATATCTCTTTTCCACAAATGCTTAGATAAATTAGTTGTTTGCATTTGAGTGATGACAAAAGAATTATTACTGAACGCTCAAATGCAAAGACAGAATGACAAGGCAAATGATAGTTTGTAAACAAAATAACCATGTCCTTCTGATTCTAGAAAGTAGAAAACAAACTTAAAACATAGTAACACTTAATTTCCGATATCACCACCAATCATAACAAACAACTGCAAAGACAAATGGAAATAAGGCGGCTTTGACTTTGAATAAGCCACAAATGAAAGAATGAATAATACTCTTTAGGCAACATGTTATCTCTCACATCGTGTTTTAAGAAACAACAGCTCTTATCTTTTTAAAGCACTGAAAAGACAACTGTCTTATATTTATTAAGAGCACCTTATATTTAAGAAAGAATCTTATATTTATTAAGAGACAACACCATATATTTTAAGAAAAGACAACACATTATATTTATTAAAAGACACCTTATATCTTAAACTTAAAAAACAACACATTTTATTTATAAAGGACACCTTATATTTTAAAACAACACATCTATTTATTAGGAGACAACTCTCTCTATATCTTTATATCTTAAAGAAAGACAACACATTTAAATTTTAAAGAAAGACAACACACTTTATTTTAAAGAAAGACAACACATTTTATTTTAAGAAAAATAACCCATTTTA
>JAXRKP010000103.1:393916-401416 GCA_037039925.1 Doris montereyensis
TTTCTTCCTTTCTTTCTTTCTTTCTTTCTTTCTTTCTTTTTTCTTTGAAGAGTAGAAGAGAGAAATTTTTCCCCGTTCACCATATTATGCGATGAGTATCGTCAATGGCAGAGTGGTTAAGAATACCGGACTTGGGATCATGAGGTCCGGGTTCGAATCCTCCTAGCAAAGCTAGTTCCGACGTTACGCGTTCCTTGGCGAAGGCACTCAGCAGTACGTATATTTACCTCACTCGACCCGACGCAAATGGGTACAGGCATTAGCCTGGGAGTAAAAACCTGCGTCAAACTAGCGACCTGTCTCTACGAGGTGATTATTATCACCTGTTCCGCTTCACGCTATAGAAATCTGTACGAGCTGTGGCTCTATGGTCCATAATGGCCTAAATTGAAGGAACCTTTTTTTTTCCATGTGCGGTGATCTCAGGATGAATTAAGAGGAAACATCAAGATGAACGGTAGGGGAAAGAGGGGAAAAGGGGACATAAGTAGGACCTATGACCAGCGTAAGGACAGACACTGTGACACGTGGCTGGAACTTGATCAAATATCGAGGAAATTGAGAATACAGAAAGATTGAAACAGGGACGGGGGGGAGGGGACGAAGAAATTCAAAAGAAAAAAAAAGAGAAAACAATTTTACCCACATCCACATTTAAGTAAGGATTTTTTTAAATGTTGACCCTTTGGCTGAGATGCCGAAACCTTGCCTCTGAACAATCGAGTCCCCACACTTAACTCTTAAGATGCCAGGATATAGGCTACGAATGAACAATCTCAAGAAACTTCAATCCTTTGTCAATGGATGTCTTAGACGGATTTTGAGGGTTGAAATTAAATGGCAAGATAGAGTTAGGAATGAAGGACTGTGGGCAAGAAGTGAAATGGAATCTATTGAAAATAGTGTAGGGAGGAGACAGTGGAGACGGATCGATGACGACATTGCGAAAGCCTGCTTCAAATGTGGCAAGACGATCATGACAAATGCAATGGAAAGGACCGGAAGAGACGGGATGTCAGCTGAAATGAATCATGACAAATGCAATGGAAAGGACCGGAAGAGACGGGATGTCAGCTGAAATGAATCATGACAAATGAAATGGAAAGGACCGGAAGAGACGGGATGTCAGCTGAAATGAATCATGACAAATGCAATGGAAAGGACCGGAAGAGACGGATGTCAGCTGAAATGAATCATGACAAATGAAATGGAAAAGGACCGGAAGAGACGGGATTAAGACTAAAACTGAAATGAGCTCAGAAGAAGATGTCCCAAAACAAGGAAAGGATTTACCTCTAAACAAGACTAAAACTAAAATTGATAAGACAAAAACTCCTTTACCATCAGATATAATTCTATTATATACTACAAATTGTAAACGTTAATTTTATGTCCATTTACAAAATTTTAACTTCTATTTGAAGACGAAACATGTTTTTTACCATAATTATTATTCATATTGGAATATGTGATTGCGATAAGAAATTACTGTTAAATGGAATATTTATCTATTGTTTTCTTTTTTAACAATATATATTATACATGTTGTGTGAATGAAAACGTTAATTCTTATGTCCATTTACACGATTTATCTGCTTGTACTTCTATTCATGTTTACACGTCTGGAAACCAAATTTCACTCTGGGATGAAAGAAAGTATTTGAATTGAATTGAATTGAATTGAATTGAATTGAATCGAATCGAATTGAATTGAATTGAATTGAATTGAATTGAATTGAATTGAATTGAATTGAATCGAATTGAATTGAATTGAATTGAATTGAATTGAATCGAATTGAATCGAATTGAATTGAATTGAATTGAATTGAATTGAATTGAATTGAATTGCATCGAATTGCATCGAATTGAATTTGAATTGAATTGAATTGAATTGAATTGAATCGAATTGAATTGAATCGAATTGAATTGAATTGAATTGAATTAAAAGATGGACGTATGCTGAACCGTAGTGTTGTGAGCTTGTAGCCACGACGATACTGGTTCAAAGCCCCACTGCTGGCACATGTGGGGGGGGGGGGGGTCCCACAATGATGTACTTTTACTCTACTTTCCTTATTTGACTTAAGTGTGAATGAGTACCCAGGTATAGGTAGAGAACTATTTTGTCAGAGTGTTAGTATGAAAACCTTACAGGCTTTTGTACTGTATGTTCCCTCTCCCGGGAGATGAGAAGGACTTTGAAAGAAAAGGCCTGCTGGGGGATAAATGATGTACAGTCGGTGAGCCTGCACTTGTGTGGGGATACGAACTGTAAATCCGCCTTTGGGAAATCTCTTGTCTGTGGCCTACACCTTGATAAGGATGAGAGTACTGACGATGTTGATGTGATTATGGGGATGAACATTCTCCGTCTTTTCTCGATTTCGACAACGTTTTGAGATCATTCCAGACATGTTGTCTCGTTCTGTCGAATCCAAGATTTTTCTCGATCTTTCGACGTTTCGATGTTTCGTCGCTATTTTGTTTTCCCCCTCACTCCTTGCTTGTTTAGGCTTCCACTGCAATGATGGGGGGGGACGGTTCTGGACGGGAGTAAGGGGGGGGGGGGGGTTCCTGGACATGGTAAGGGGGGGTTTTCCTGGACGGGGTAAGGGGGTCCTGGACGGGGGTAAGGGGGGGGGGTTCCTGGACGGGGTAAGGGTGGGGGTCAATGGGTATGCCCTAACAACTTCCATCAAATTTAACCAATGTCTATTTTTTTCCTTTTCACTTTGGCTTGTCCTTCGCCAAGGGTGTTCATCTTAAACAAATAGATAGATAGATAGATAGATAGATAGATAGATAGATAGATAGATAGATAGATAGATAGATAGATAGATAGATAGATAGATATAAAGACAAATTGACTCCGACACCGCCTTGGTGTGTGCAGGGTTTGCTGCATACCGGGACAACTGACCAGGAGCGCATCGGCGTGTCCAAAGCTATCCTTGACCACTGGCTCAACAGCACAGCCTTCATGACCAACAAGCAGCGGTTCAAACAACTCTACAACGTCTTTGTCACGCTCAAGGAGAAAGAAATTGCTGAGGCATTGAAGACAAAGTTCGAGGTAAAGTGAACTGCTTTTTTCTTTTTTTTTTTTTTTTTCTAACTTTTGTTTAGGTCAATCTCTATTTCAACAAGAGTTCTTGCAATGCATTGTTCAGTTTCTTATCCCGTAAAGGGAAATAAACACTCCTTTACAAGGACAGTTTTCAAAAAAATGTGTTACATGTGTTGTCTCCTTCTACCACTACCCATGAATAGATCAATACACAGTATGCCATACGATAAGTAATGTATTACATGTAAAATTATTCTAGAGCCTGTTATCCATCTATCTATGTATCTATCTGTCTATCTATTTATCTATATAACTGTATATATATATATATATATATATATATATATATATATATATATATATATATATATATATATATATATATATATATATATATATATATATATATATATATATATATATATAGATAGCTATCTATATATTTATCTATTTATCTGTCTATCTATCATTCTATCTTTCTATCCATCTATTTATACACTTATATTTCTTTATATCTATCTACCTATTTTATCTACTCTCTCTCTCTCTACTCTCTCTCTCTCTCTCTCTCTCTCTCTCTCTCTCTCTCTCTCTCTCTCTCTCTCTCTCTCTCTCTCTCTCTCTCTCTCTCTCTCTTTGTCTCTCTCTGTCTCTCTCTCTCTCTCTCTCTCTCTCTCTCTCTGTCTCTCTCTCTCTCTCTCTCTCTCTCTGTCTCTCTCTTCTCTCTCTCTCTCTCTCTCTCTCTCTCTCTCTCTCTCTCTCTCTCTCTCTCTCTCTCTCTCTCTCTCTCTCTCTCTCTGTCTCTTTGTCTTTGTCTCTGTCTCTGTCTCTGTCTTCTCTTTCTCTCCCTCTCTCCTCTCTCTCCTCCTCTCTCTCTCTCTCTCTCTACAAGATACTCTCTCTCACTCTCAGAAAAGAAAGGCAGGAAAGAAGACCTCCCTTCCTCCCTCCCTCCTAGAGGAAATACAAGAAGAAGAGGTCAGAAGGTGAAAAGAAAGGGAAAGAAGACCTCAGGAACGTGGCCAGGGATAGAATAAGAAAAGAAGAAGAAGAAGAAGAAGAAGAAGAAGAAGAAGAAAGAAGAAGAAGAAGAAGATGAACAACAACAACAACAACAACAACAACAACAACAACAACAAGATCAAGAAGATCAACAACAAGATCAACAAGAAGAACAAGAAGAACAAAAAGAAGAACAAGAGGAAGTCTGATGTTATTGTTAGTGGAGAAATATAAGTTATAGAATTATAATGTAAAGGATTTGTAAAATTTCAGCATTATGGAAATCATATTTTTCAGGGTTTTTTGCATTCTGTGATTAGTATTGTTGTTCTCGTGGAATTATTCATCTTCTTTTGAACACATCACAGATAAATCGTTAAACATGTCTATGTCTTTTAAACACTTCAGACACAAATCGTTATACATGTCTATGTCTTTTGAACACTTCAAACACAAATCGTTATACATGTCTATGTCTTTTGAACACTTCAGAACACAAATCGTTGTTATACATGTCTATGTCTTTTGAACACTTCAAACACAAACCGTTATACATGTCTATGTCTTTTGAACACTTCAAACACAAATCGTTATACATGTCTATGTCTTTTGAACACTTCAGACACAAATCGTTATACATGTCTATGTCTTTTGAACACTTCAAACACAAATCGTTATACATGTCTATGTCTTTTGAACACTTCAAACACAAATCGTTATACATGTCTATGTCTTTTGAACACTTCAAACACAAATCGTTATACTGTCTATACACAAATCGTTATACATGTCTATGTCTTTTGAACACTTCAAACACAAATCGTTATACATGTCTATGTCTTTTGAACACTTCAAACACAAATCGTTATACATGTCTATGTCTTTTGAACACTTCAAACACAAATCGTTATACATGTCTATGTCTTTTGAACACTTCAGACACAAATCGTTATACATGTCTATGTCTTTTGAACACTTCAAACACAAATCGTTATACATGTCTATATCTTTTAAACACTTCAGACACAAATCGTTATACATGTCTATGTCTTTTGAACACTTCAAACACAAATCGTTATACATGTCTATGTCTTTTGAACACTTCAAACACAAATCGTTATACATGTCTATGTCTTTTGAACACTTCAGACACAAATCGTTATACATGTCTATGTCTTTTGAACACTTCAAACACAAATCGTTATACATGTCTATATCTTTTAAACACTTCAGACACAAATCGTTATACATGTCTATGTCTTTTGAACACTTCAAACACAAATCGTTATACATGTCTATGTCTTTTGAACACTTCAGACACAAATCGTTATACATGTCTATGTCTTTTGAACACTTCAAACACAAATCGTTATACATGTCTATGTCTTTTGAACACTTCAAACACAAATCGTTATACATGTCTATGTCTTTTGAACACTTCAAACACAAATCGTTATACATGTCTATGTCTTTTGAACACTTCAAACACAAATCGTTATAAATGTCTATGTCTTTTGAACACTTCAAACACAAATCGTTATACATGTCTATGTCTTTGAACACTTCAAACACAAATCGTTATACATGTCTATGTCTTTTGAACACTTCAGACACAAATCGTTATACATGTCTATGTCTTTTGAACACTTCAGACACAAATCGTTATACATGTCTATGTCTTTGAACACTTCAGACACAAATCGTTATACATGTCTATGTCTTTTGAACACTTCAAACACAAATCGTTATACATGTCTATGTCTTTTGAACACTTCAAACACAAATCGTTATACATGTCTATGTCTTTGAACACTTCAAACACAAATCGTTATACATGTCTATGTCTTTTGAACACTTCAGACACAAATCGTTATACATGTCTATGTCTTTTGAACACTTCAGACACAAATCGTTATACATGTCTATGTCGTTTTGAACACTTCAGACACAAATCGTTATACATGTCTATGTCTTTTGAACACTTCAGACACAAATCGTTATACATGTCTATGTCTTTTGAACACTACACAAATCCTTACCTGTCTATGTCTTTTGAACACTTCAGACACAAATCGTTATACATGTCTATGTCTTTTGAACACTTCAAACACAAATCGTTATACATGTCTATGTCTTTGAACACTTCAAACCTTTAAATCGATACATGTCTATGTCTTTTCAACACTTCAGACACAAATTTAAAAGTTTGACCTTCAACACAAATCGTTATACATGTATGTCTTTTGAACACTTCACACAAATCGTTAGGATGTCTATGTCTTTTTCAGAACACTTCAAAGAGGTTAATGTCTATGTCTTTTAAACACTTCAGGACAAATCGTTATACATGAGGAACACTTCAGGGGGAAATCGTTATACATGTCTATGTCTTTTGAACACTTCAGACACAAATCGTTATACATGTCTATGTCTTTTGCCTAACACAAATGATGGAGAGACGAACACTTCAGCACAAATCGTTAACAGCCTCCATGTCTTGAACACTTCAAACACAAATCGTTATACATGTCTATGTCTTTTTTCACTTAAACACAAATCGTTATACAAGTATATGTCTTTTGAACACTTCAGACAATAAATCGTTATAAAAATCTTTGAACACTTAAAACACAAATCGTTATAAATCTATAACTTTTGTTATTCGTTATCCATGTCTATGTCTTTTGAACACTTAAAACACAAATCGTTATAATTATTATTATTACTATTATTATTTTTATTATTATTATTACAAAATAGTAGTAGCACGACTATGTCACTGACCTTGACCTTTATTCAATTCACCCACGACAGGCTGATGACAGCATCAACCTGGAAATATTTCAAAAAGTTTGACCTGCAACGACTCGGACCGTATGTTCCTCCACCTGAGGAGGCTGACGAAGAGGAATGGGAGGAAGAGGAGGAGGAGGAGGAGGAGAGGAGGGGGAGGCGGAGCATAAAGAGGGGAGGGAGAGAACTAAGACGCCTAACATGATTTACGACTAGCATTGATAACAGCCTGACACTACGTTTCCTTCTTTTGGTGTTGTTTTCTAATTACATTATTATTATTATTAGAAATAAAATTGAAAAACTTAATATTTTTATATAACTATTGTTATTGCTATCATTATTATTATAATTATTATTATTACTATTATTATTATTATTATTATTATTATTATTATTAGTAGTAGTAGTATAGTAGTAGTAGTAGTAGTAGTAGTAGTAGTAGTAGTAGTAGTAGTAGTAGTAGTAGTAGTAGTAGTATTATTATTATTATTAGTTCATATTATTATTATTATTATTATTATTATTATTATTATTATTATTATTATTATTATTATTATTATTTTTATTATTATTATTATTATCATTATTATTATTATTAATTTGATTATTATTATTATTATTATTATTATTATTAT
>JAXRKP010000103.1:406416-421416 GCA_037039925.1 Doris montereyensis
TACAGTCTATTGAACACAAACTAGTCTACCTATTGACTCTAGCTAACCTACAGTGTATTGAACACAAACTAGTCTACCCATTGACACTAGCCTACAGTCTATTGAACACAAACTAGTCTACCTATTGACACTAGCCTACAGTGTATTGAACACAAACTAGTCTACCTATTGACACTAGCCTACAGTGTATTGAACACAAACTAGTCTACCCAATTGACTCTACCTAGTCTACAGTAGTCTATTGAAACCTACAAACTAGTCTACCTATTGACGCTAACCTACAGTGTATTGAACACAAACTAGTCTACCTATTGACGCTAACCTACAGTGTATTGAACACAAACTAGTCTACAGACACTGGCCTACAGTGTATTGAACACAAACTAGTCTACCTATTGACACTGGCCTACAGTGTATTGAACACAAACTAGTCTACCTATTGACACTAGTCTACAGTGTATTGAACACAAACTAATCTACCTATTGACACTAGCCTACAGTGTATTGAACACAAACTAGTCTACCTATTGAACACAAACCAGTCTACCTCATTGACAGTAGCCTACAGTGTATTGAACACAAACTAGTCTACCTATTGACATTAGCCTACAGTCTATTGGACACAAACTAGTCTACCTCCTATAGTCTATTGAACACAAACTAGTCTACCTATTGATGCTAGCCTAGTCTATTGAACACGAACTAGTCTACCCATTGATGTTAGCCTACAGTCTATCGAACACAAACTAGTCTACTCCATTGATGCTAGCCTACAGTCTAGTGAACACAAACTAGTTTAACCATTGACGCTAGCCTACAGCCTATTGAACACAAACTAGTCTACCCATTGATGATAGCCTACCCATAGACGCTAACCTACAGTCTATTGAACACAAACTAGTCTACCCATTGATGTTACAGCTAGCCTACAGTCTATTGAACACGAACTAGTCTACCCATTGATGTTACAGCTGGCCCCAATCTATTGAACACAAACTAGTCTACCCATTGACGCTGGCCCCAATCTATTGAACACAAACTAGTCTACCCATTGTCGCTAGCCTGAACACGAACTAGTAGTACTAGTAATACTAATAGTAGTCTTCAATTTTACACTGTGTTGAGGGAAATGGCGGAAGGTTGAAGGTTTTCTTCAGTGACCTGTGTTCAGTGTAAAAAATTTGTTTGAATCACTTTGCAAGTGTCAGTGCTACTGCTATTGACTCACTGCTACCATTACCAACCGAGCTAACTACGGTCCCTATACTATAGATATAAGTAGTATAGCTCGGTTGGTAATGGTAGCAGTGAGTCAGTAGCAGTAGCAGTAGCAGTAGCAGTAGCAGTAGCACGATTTCTTCGTCATGGCGAGGCGATGATGAGTGCTGAAACTGAAACAGAGGTTGCGAGTTCAATAAATTCCCACGGTCGCCTACATGTTCGTTTTTTCCTGAATGTTTGTCTCGTTTTTGTTCCTACGATGCTTTACATTTAATTGTATTTAAAATTTATTAAATTTAATGTCATTTCTTCACATTACAAGACAAGGGACAAAAGTAAAAGCCTATCACTATCAATATCATTATCATCATGGATAACCCTGACGAGAGACAATATTTTCATAAATTATAGGCCTACATCACGTAGTTGTATGCCTAACTATGGTGACCACACTTTTGTACTTTGTTCATGAAGATTCTCCTCTTCAAACTCCCCTGGTCCAGGCCTCCTCCCATCAGTTTTTTTATTGAAATGGTTACCCTGTCCGCCATATGTGGCGATTTCAGGGTGAATCGAGAAGAGGAAATAGCATAATACTAATTGTAATAGCATGATGAAAGGAAAGACGTAAAAAATCTGAAAGGAAAGATGTAGGACCTACCAGTACTACCAGTACACTATCAAATCAAAGTATCATCAGTGGCTTTGCGTTCCACCAGCAGAGAAAGAATCATAAAAAGGTGATACTGATACTGATACTGATACTGATACTGATGATATACCATGTGCAGATCACTCACCGCCACCCCCACCCAGTCCTGTGTGCACGTTAAATTGATTGGATTGATCAAATTTTAATAATGTCCATCATCACATACCTGTGATGGTTTTATTGATTGGATTGATCGACTGATTGAGCAAATTTTACAATAATGTCCATCATCACATACCCCATGATGGTTTATTGATTGGATTGATCAACTGATTGAGCAAATTTTACAATAATGACCATCATCACATACCCCATGATGGCTTATTGATTGATTGATTTAATTTAAGATTAACTGATTGATCAAGTTTTACAATAATGTCCATCCTCACATACCCTGTGATGGTTTATTGATTGGATTGATCAGCTTATTTGATCAAATTTTACAATAATGTCCATCATCACATACCCTGTGATGGTTTATTGATTGATTGATTAACTGATTGATCAAATTTTACAATAATGTCCATCATCACATACCCCATGATGGCTTATTGATTGGATTGATTTAATTTAAGATTAACTGTGATTGATCAAATTTTACAATAATGTCCATCATCACATACCCCATGATGGTTTATTGATTGGATTGATGTAAGATTAACTGATTGATCAAATTTTACAATAATGTCATCATCACATACCCCGTGATGGTTTATTGATTGGATTGATTAACTGATTGATTTTACAGTAGTGTCCATCCATCAACATATGCGTTCATCTCTCCACTGCAAATAAAATTTTAGATTTTAGATGAAACAGCAAGAAAGTGAAAGAGTGAAATGCCTCACGTAGGAGGAGGACCTACCAGTACCAATTATCAATAGCGCCGCCAACCACCTACGCAGGTTTCAGTGGCTAACTAAAACTAAAACTTGCGTTTCACTTGAAGTCAATCAACAGGGCAACATGGTAGGCCACTGTGTTCAATAGCTCTCGCATTCTCAGCGCTCAACATGACCCTGGCCCATCCAAAGCAATGAAGAAAGAAAGAAAGAAAGAAAGAAAGAAGAAAGAGGCCTCTATCGGGAGAGGGAAGGGGCACGGTTCTTTAATTTTCTTACTCAAACCACGAGATCACCGCACATGGCTGACTCGGGGATTCAAAATCAAACACCAAAATGAGATCTTCTCCATTATTATTATTCTCAACTTCACAACAGGAAGCACATTCCAACTCTCAGCCATAGACAAAATCAAAACAAGGTATGCTCAGCCAATACACTCATAGCGATAAGTGTTTCATTGAAATTTACCCCCCATCCATCCACCATATGCTGTGATCGCGGGGTGAAGTAAGATGAAAGTGAAAGGTTAGTGAATGGAAAAGAAGTGGTGGTGGTAGGCCTACCTACTACAACTACTACTACCACCACCAGCATCACACACCAACCAACAACAGTGGTTGTCGACTTGATTCCTTGAATTTTACCCTTTACGCCTTCCACCGTGTGTGGTTATCTCAGGCAAATTGGGAGGGAACGCAGCAAGAATATTGAAAGATAAGCGAAAGAGTGGAAAAGGAAAAGAAGTTAAGAAGCATGACCTATGACCTACCACCTACCAGCAGTTCCTGCCAACCCTAGATGATGATGCTGTCAACCACATCATGTGCGGACGGTAAGAAATAAGACTTGAATGAGAAACAACACAACACTCATCATATTTCAAAATTTTTCATGACAGATTTTTATTAGACATTTAGTAGATGATGTATCACATTAGCTGTTGATTTTAACAAATTCTATGTACAATATTTCATCTCCAAAGTTTTTCAACACGAGTGCAAAATAAAGAATTTTATACATTCTAATCTGTATACAGTCCATAGATAAGAATAGGGAATGGGGTAGGGAAAGGGAAGGGAAGAGGGAAAGAGAAGGAGAGGGATGTTCAAGGGTCTCAACAAAATAGATTAACAAAAAAGCTGAGAAAAAGAAAGAGAAAAAAAAATTGGGAAAAAAATCTTTTTCTTTTAAAATTAAGCAAGAGAAAAATAATACAAGGAAAAAATATATAATATTCATATATATGACAATTGAATCAGAGATGCTGAGTATAGATGAAAATGAAGATGGAAGAGGAGAATGAGGAGGAGGAGAAGCCAGCATGGGTGAGGATAGAAAGGAAGCACTGAAAAAGAAATCTTGCTTTACATTTCAATAAATAAATAACATAATTATATATATAAATTTTCATCGTGTTATCAAATGCAGATTTTTTCTTTATATATAATATAATATATATATATTTCTATAATATATAAATCTTTTTTCCCATTCAATGAAACAAAAAAAGGGAGGGGCAGTGGGCAAAGGGAGAGAATGGAGATATATATATATATATATATATAACAATAAAAGAAATCTAAAAAAACAAATTAAAATAAAGAAACCACAAAATTTGCTGCCATCATTATTTGGGGTGATATGAGGGGTGAAGAAAATGACATTAAATTGATTGGTGAGAGTGAGAGGATGATATCTGGATAGTGATTTGATAAACACACATAGTATACACATACATGTATTATATATACATATATACTATACATACACACATACACACACAACATTATTTGACATATAATATGACAGGTTGATTATTATGAATTATGATGTGTGACATGTATTAATGCGGGGTGATTTCAATAATTTCATGGTAAATTTTATGAGAACGATTAGCGTTACAATGACAACAGCAGTAAGACTGGAAAATGGGAGAGCAGGGAGGGAGGAGGGAAGGGAGAGAAATGAGAGAAAGAAAGAAAGAGAGAAAGAGAGAGAGAGAGAGAAGAGAAAGAGAGAGAGAGAGAGAGAGAGAGAAGAGAGAGAGAGAGAGAGAGAGAGAGAGACAGAGAGAGAGAGAGAGAGAGAAAGAGAACAAAACCACTGCTACCAAAATCAACCGTCCTCCATGAACCTTACTTACAGGCCCTAAGTTACTGTTCTTTTGTGACCTTTGTTGACTTTGGTGTGGAAAATGGAAAAAAAGTGCTAATTGGAAAATAGACGGGGGGGGGGGGGGGGTTAAATAAAGGAAGAAAAAATGGGACCCTCAAACTACAGCAAACCACAAAAACCCACATGATACGGTTCCTCAATCACAATATGCGACAACAACGACTTCCCATGAACCATTTACTCAATCACAATATGCGACAACGACGACTTCCCATGAACCATTTACTCAATCACAATATGTGACAACAACAACAACGACTTCCCATGAACCATTTACTCAATCACAATATGCGACAACAACAACGACAACTTCCCATGAACCATTTTTAAGGGGCAAAGGAGAAGAGAAAAAGACAGGATCCGTTTCTTTGTTTCATTGAAATTTACCCCGTCCACCATAATGTCTATGTGGTGATCTCGGATGAATTGCGACGAGGAAACAGCGAGATAAAAGATAATTGATTGAAAAGAGCAGCGCAGTAAGGAAAGGGAAAAGTGGGTCGTACAAGCGGTACCCCGCATACCAACCGGGGGTGGGTGGGTTGGGGCGAGAGTTGATAACACAGTTAAATGACGGCAATGTGTGAATTTCTGACGGATGAAATGATCTTTAAACATGAGTGTTATAAAATATTTACATTCAGTTACAATGGTTCATCGTCCTTTGTCTTTTCCTCTCGTTTTTGAAAGAAGAAAAAGATAAAGAATCTCATCTTAGACTGAAGAAAGTATGTACATAATACATGGATTATTAACATTACGAGATACAACGGGCAATTTTCTACGCCTGGCTACCTTCCGCAGGACAAACTAACGCATAATATATATATATATATATATATATATATATATATATATATTTATATTTATATATATATATAATATAAGAGCGCTCAAAGAAGTCATCGCCTTGTTCTAGTAAACAAAAAGACTTATATAAGGAAAAGAAAGATGACAAATGATATGTTTCACCTCGACGCAACGACAACGGTAATAACGATAGTAATGATGATAATACTATGATGTTGACGATGATGATGATGTGAGAAACTGATGGCCACAATATACTGCGGTGATTAGTGTGGTTTGTGTGGTCGACACATTCTCACTCCATCCATGACAATAGTTGATGACGACGAAGAAGCAAGGTCGATAAAGATGAATCATTCACATGTTTAGTGGCAAATCCAAGAGATAAAATCACCACGACGGCGATGGTGATGAGACAAAGAATAGGAAACCAACTCCTTTTGGACACCATGAACGACTTTTTGTTCACATGATTCAAAAACGACGCTGTCGCTGGAATTTACCCAGTTCACCATATGCGGTGATCTCAAGGTGAATTGAGATAAAACAGAAGTATAAATGATATAAAAGCCAAAGAGTGAGAGGAGAGAAAGAGGACCTAATAGCAGCAACCCGCCCATGATTCAAAAACGACGTGTTCACATTTCCAAGAAATGGGATCAGAGATACATTATCTGCATGGTTCGAACAATTGCAGGCATGGTGATGAGAAACAACAAATGCCAAGAAATGATAATAAGAACAAGAAAATCTTTCAAAAGAATTTGCTCAAAATCACCAAAATGCCACAAAGAAACAGAAAAAAACCCAGAAGAATTTTTTTATATATAAAAAGCAAAGATTTAAAAAGAAAAAAAACCAAACAAAGTAGGATGATTTTCTCACATTTCATAGCAATGTGAATCATTTTAAATGCTGTAGTAAGAATGACCTCACTTGAAAGTGACGGATCTTTCTTTTCGTATAAATACGAATAAACGTACGTACTGCCACGATTCAAGATTTCATATTATATGTTATAATATTTTCTTCTTGTATCGGCAGCAAAAAGGACAAATCAACTTGTCTCTCACTTAAAACTGATAATTACAAAGCAAACCTGATGATAAACATGTTGATCAAGTTTTTTTTGTCAACCTACATTATATAAATATATATATGTATCAATTCTGCCAAAAATTGTTGGCAATTATAATAATAACGGCAATAATCATAAAGATGAGCGATATAATGATGAGGAGGGATGATGATGATAATATTGTTGATGATGATGATGACAACAGTAAAGACAACAATGCTGAAGAGATGCCAATCACACCGAACAATGAGCAACTGACAATGAACAGGATTACAGTTTGTTAATCTCTGGAACTATGCAGCAAGAAGTAGCAGATTTGCTCTTAGTTCTATTTATAGAAGGAGGCGATTATAATCCATTGTACAGGGATATATATGTTTGTCTGCGCAAGGCGTGTGTGCTTTCAATGATGCATCACTTCAACTAAGACAATATATAGAACAACAATTACAATAAAAATAAGAAACAACAGCAAATAAAACTGCATACATACACACACTCATCAGTATTTAAAAACACACCCCCCCCCCATCAACAATGAAATGCTATTAAAGACGCTACATAACAGAACAGGATATTTTGGATGGGGGATGGGGAAAGGGAGGGAGGGGAAGGAGGAGAATTAATGTATTAGGTGGTGAATCGTATAGTAAAATCAAACACACTTATTTTCAACATCAGATATAAAATAAATAAAAAATAAAAAAAGAATTTGTAAATTCTTTTCATTTTTCTCTCTACGTTTCTCTCTCTCTCTCTCTCTCTCAATGTTTCTTTAAAAGTCATGACATCTTTCTTTGTTCCAGTCGAGTGAATGCATGAAGTGATAACTAACAATCTCAATCAGCGCGGTCAAGTTTACGTTATATACCGAGAAGAAGAAGAAAAAATAGTAATAACGTTGAATGCCACCATATATTTTTTTTTAAAACATTGAAATGTATTTTTGTCGTTAATAAAAGTGATGCACAATTAAAGACCACTGTCTGAATGATGAAATGAGACATGTACATGTATTTCAGATGAAAAAACATTGATATCATCAACAGTAAGAAGAAGCAGAAGATGATGATGATGAAGTGACAACACAGAACAGGCAATGAGCACATAGACGTCGCACACGAGATTACAACACAGAAACACAAGTTGGGGGAGCACATTAAATGAATGATACTTGGAATGATACAGATTGTCCCACACGTAGATCGTCATTTAAACGTGCTTTTGTTTGTTTTGTTCTTTTTTTCTTTCTTTTTTTTTTTTTGGTGTTTTTTTATTATTTTAATCCAAACCAAAACCAAAGATATAATCATACATGTCTTCTTGTTGGCATGGTTGTTTATAGTTCCGTCTCTTACTTGAGTCTGAATCAGTCTTCTTGTTATATCTGAGTATTCCTCTTCTTTCTTTTCTTTTTTAGTCTCTAGATGGAAGTCTTTGTTGAGTTTTCTTCCATGAAATAAAAATTATTTTTTTTAGTCTTGTAATAATCCAATCTTCAAGCCTTGCTTACGTAATCCAAAACACATTTCAGGATCATCTCAATAAGCATCTCTTCTCAGTCTTACAATAATTTATTCCAAGCCTTGGCGGTACAGTAATAAAAACACATTTCAGCATTACTACTTCATCCATGCCATATCTATCATCAACACAATTCCTTTCTTACATCCTACACAAGACTGATTTCATAAGATATTGTATCCAGGCTGTTATTATGGTTCATCCGAGGGTGATGTTTGGTTAATCCGAGGGTAATTTTCGCTTAATCCGAGGGTAATGTTTGTTTAATCCGGGGGCAGTTTTAGTTAAATCCAAGGTTAGTTTTCGTTTTAATCCTAGGGTAATTGTCAAGAGCGAGTTTCCCAATGTGTAGCATCCACACCAAGCCTTTCACTTTCGTGCAATTTTCAGCCACGTTGCTGGTGAATCCGTTACTCCAAATTATCCTCATGAAAAAAACCCACACTAATCCAGTCCAAGAACGTGAACACAAGTTGTCAATATAAAGAATTTGAAGTAATCCATTTTGCACCTTTTTTCTTCCCCTTTTCTTTCTTTCTTTCTCTCTTTCTTTCCTCTTTTTTTTTTTCCTTTTCGATTTTCTTTTTCTTTTCTTTTTCTAAACAAAAACGTTTGTGTATGTAATCCAAGCTTAGCATGAACATGGAACGCTGTGGATAATCCGGGAAACACACACTTTTGGCAAGGTGGATGATTTCATCTGTGATGGTAAATAATTATATTCCGGTGGACCTTCTGGGAAACCCTTTTCTCTTTCTCTCTGTCTCTCTTTCTCTCTCTGTCTCTCTTTCTCTTCTCTCCCTCTCTCCTCTCTGTCTCTCTCTCTCTCTTTCTCTTCTCTCTCTATGTGGTGGCAATGATGATAACGGCATGGGGAACCTCCCGCATTTGCTCCATGAGGGCCGGGCTTCCGTGCTTCACCACCGAGCTGTCCACAAACTCACATGGAGGAAAGATGTGTACCACAAACCCCGCCTGAAAAGAAAAGAAACATAAGAAAAACAAAAAAAAAAGAACAAAAAGTTCATTAGAGGTGGAAGGCGAAACAAACTTGCAATGATATTCTTAAATGGTATTTTAGCTTTTTCTTTTCTTTTTTTGAGGATATTCAACATAAATTTCAACATAAAATCAAGTTTTGAAAAGTAATGAATTACATGTAACAACTTTTTATTTCGCTGTCATTTTACCATGTCCCATCCTATGCGATGATATCTCAGGCTAAATAAAGAGGGAAACAGCATGATGAAAGAAGGATGCGAAAGAGTGAAAGGAAAAAGGTAGGACCTGCCAGTATTATCCGCCAACCGCCACAATTACAGATAACAAAAAGAAAGGCAGTGACAAAAAAAATGTCAGGATGTTCTGTGGAATCATCAACAAAGGTGAGCTCTGAATTTTGGAGAAAGATTTTTTTTTTGCCTGGACTACCCTGTAAACAGCCAAGGGCTCTTAAACGTGCACATAGTGTCGTGATCTGCACACGGGACCTTCTTTTCTTTCTTTTTTGTCCATTTCAGATGGGACTAGGTGGTGGTTGGGTGGGTGGGTGGGTGTGTGTGTGTGTGTGTGTGTGTGTGTGTGTGTGTGTGTGTGTGTGTGTGTATGTGTACTATGTGGTGGTGGTTGGGTGGGTGGGTGGGTGTGTGTGTGTGTGTGTGTGTGTGGGTGTGTGTGTGTGGGGGGGTGTATTTCAAACTGTCAGTCGGGCACAAATCAGTAACCTTTGTTTTCATTGACAGGCCAACACCTTTCCCTGGACCACTGAGTTCCTGGTGATCAGATATTAGCATAGATTTTGTCTCCAACCCTTGTAAACAACTCATGTCTTATAAATATAAATATAGATATAAGAGAATACAATTTTTATAAAAAAAATAAATATAAGAGAGTACATGTCAACTTGTAACTGATTGAGTGAAAAAGCTCACATTTCTCGTACCTGTTCAGAGCCAGGTAACGGCACATTGACGATGCCAGCGGCCTGCTTGTTCAGTAGGTAGGTGATGAAACCTTCGTTCAGAGCTCTGGTCTGCTGGCTGATGTCTATCTGATCTCGACCACAAGCCACCGCTATCAGGATGCAGAAGTCGTCCTCGCACTGAGAGGGAAAACAAATTTTAAAAAGTGCTTAGGTCATTTCCGGAAAGAGAAAAAATTATATACATCATATATATATATATATATGTTTGAACATCAGTGATTAGGCAGATTTTAATAACATTTTATATAAAAAGAAAGAAAGGAAGGAAGAAAGAAGGATAAAAACAAAGAAAAAGAAAAAAAAAGAACAGCAAAGAGAAGGAAAGAAGACAAAAAGAAAATAAAGAAAGATTAAAAGCGGGAAGAAAGAATGAAAGAAAGACAAATAAAGAAAGATTAAAAGCGGGAAGAAAGAATGAAAGAAAGACAAATAAAGAAAGAAAGAAACCTGATCCACTTTGCAAGTGATCTCAGGGTTGAAGAAAGAACAAATGAAAAAAGAAAGAAAAAAAGTTAGATCAATTTAGCAAACCCATAATAATAATAATAATAATAATAATAATAATAATAATAATAATAATAATAATAATAATAATAATAATAATAATAATAATAATAATAATAATAATAATAATAATAATATAATAATAATAATAATAATAATAATAATAATAATAATAATAAAGATGAAACACTGGATATAATCAATGTTCATGGCTCATGCACTTACCAACATGCGCTTGGCAACACCTTCCAACTGAGCCTGTTCCAACCTCATTCTCTGACTAATGCGCAGCGGGGAGATGTTGCTGTTGGGAAGAGGTTGTGGCAACGCCTGGTTGGGAAGGCGGCGGTTTCCTGCAATGAAGTGCATCTGGACAAAGCTGTTGTCATTCTTCAACGCCAGCACTCCTTGCCACATCACTGGGTATCTCTGGGAGGATATATCAATTAGAGAAGTCTGTTTAATGAGGTGTTTAGCTCCTTCTGCCAATCTGTCCCATGATCCATTACGCGACTTCCTAGATAGGTGGTAACTCTTTTGTGTGGCTGCTTTTTGCTAGTGCTATTCGTTGTATTGTGATAGCAGAAGACGTATGCAGGGACTTTTGACGCTTAAACGTTATCTATCTTAACATGTAAATCAACGTGTAAGACTAGATTTATTTAGATATACATCACAAAAGTGTGGGAAAATAGTTGCTATGGTATCTTCGACATCCTGTGCGTGTCATTTCGACTTATTCATGCCATTGCCAGCCGGAAGAGCAGAGCGCTAGATCTACTTATTCTTAAGTACTTTAGGTTCTAGATTTGGATGAAGATGTTCTGTCCAACGAACGAGTTGAGTAAAACTGGACATGAACAAATAGTATACATTTGAACTTGTAATAAGGTTTGGACATTTAATAACTTGTTAGAGATTACAAATATACTTTAAACACATTTTATGAATATGGATCAAAATGTAAAACTAAAAACTATGGGGGTGTTGAGCTCGGTTCAAGTATTCCCGATTAGACCTCACAAGATTGGCCCGTGGTCAAACTTTGCGTCACCGCATTTGCTCAATGCAAAATCCTATAAATACTTTCGTATAGAAACTGAGTCTGTGCATCAATGTAACTCGGTGAGAACAAAGAAAAATAGATCATGCATTAATCTTGTTAAGCGCCAGTTATAAAAATAGATCAATAAGTTATAAAAATAGATCATGCATTAATCTTGTTAAGCGCCAGTCAATAAGTTATAAAAATAGATCATGCATTAATCTTGTTAAGCGCCAGTCAATAAGTTATAAAAAGATAGATTTATCTTGTTAAGCGCCAGTCATTAATCTTGTTAAGCGCCAGTCAATAAGTTATAAAAATAGATCATGCATTAATCTTGTTAAGCGCCAGTCAATAAGTTATAAAAATAGATCATGCATTAATCTTGTTAAGCGCCAGTCAATAAGTTATAAAAATAGATCATGCATTAATCTTGTTAAGCGCCAGTCAATAAGTTATAAAAATAGGAACACGAAGAATGTTCTGTACTAATACTTTATTATTTGTTTTTGTTATTATCATTACTGGTCATCATCTTGTTCCTTTTCCTTCTTCTTCTTCTCTTATTATTATAATAATCATCACCACAAATACTAGCATTATTATTTACAGTATTAGAATGATTATTAACAAGAGAAGAAATAATAGTAGTAATTATACTGCTTTTGTATTAGAATTATTATTTATGAATAATGACACTATTTTACTATATTTAACTAAGGGGGATTTTGGCTCCACACAAGAGTTACCATCTATCTGTTTCTAAAACAAGGGCAGATAATTTTGCACGCCATTGAAAGCTCTTCATCCACCACATGTGGTGATCTCAGGGTGAATAAAGAGGAAATAGTAAGAAGAAAGAGAGGTGAAAAATTGAGGAGAAAGAAGAAGAAAAATTAGATCAAGCAACTTAAATTGAAATGTGTCCGTCCTATCAGCTCTGGACTGTCAAATTACTAAATATTACCCGGAAACAATGGAATATAAACCTGTTAACCAAAAGTAAGATCTTATATATATGGATAAAACAAAAAACAATGAACCATTAAAAATGTTGACATTCATTCGTTCATTCCTGTCAGCTATTAAACTGTGATCTTCCATTTTATAATTATACTGGAGAAATAAACCATTGTTGTTGATAAGAGGGAAGACACAGACATTTAGAAGCAAGATTCTGGCTCATTCAAACAATGACGGTGATTTGTTTGTCTCATTGCAATCCACCCCAGTGATCAGAGTGAATTAAATAGCAATAGCAAGGTGAGAGAAGATCGCTATTAAAATGCGTGAAAGAGTAAGAGCGAGAGTGAAAAGAAAGGAGTATGGTCTGTCATCAGGGCCCACTAATAATGATAGTATTAATACGCTAGTCCTGAATCCACTCAGCCAACCCCATAACATAAAACACAAAAAGTGGGAGATTGCTTGCCAACAAGAGGAATATTTGGAGAGAGAGAAAAAAGTACAATTTGAAAATGTTAACAAAGCTTGGAGATTGCTTGCCAAAAAGAGGAATGTTAACAAAGCTTAATGTGGACAGGAGAAACCCAAAAATAAAAGCCAAACAAGTGTGCAATTTTTAAATTAAAATTAATTTTTTCCCCTTTTTCTTAGCAACACTGGTCTACTACTACAGGCATCCAATTCTATTATTAGTAATAATATATTTACCTGCAAGATGCCAACAGGACCATCTCTCGCCGCCGCATGTCGCAGGACAGGCGAGTTAGTGACTGGCGCATGATATCTGCCTGCAAGTGCCTGCTCCCAGGAGACGGAGACCGTGCACCCATGAGCCCTCTGGAGGCGGTTGCTCTGGGTGGCCGGGGTCTCCTTTCTTCTCCACCAGCTGTTCCATGCCAGGGAATCTGGTGCCGGGCGAGAAGCCTTGCGGGAAAGGCGGCATGACGCCCTCTCTGCCCGCCAATATGTGCGGCGGCGGAGGTTGCTGGCCAGGGCTGTAGACCGCTCTGGGGTCTATGGGGTAGCCGCCAACCATGCCGAAGGGCCTGTGGAGCCGCGGCAGCTAGGCCCGCGCAATGGACAACTCTGAGGGGTAGAGATGGGGCGGCAGGCCTTCTCGGTGTCCACCCGGACTTGGCTGCATGAAAGCGCTGCCTATCCCTGAGGGCAGTGCGAATTCTCCGTTTTCCTGTCCAAGTAGGGAATCGGAAACGGGCTGGGCGGTGCCGACGGGGTTGACTTTGGCGTGACCCTGGCCGGATCTGGATGTCCACGCCCGTCCGGTTCCGACAGGTTGAGGGGCTGGCCCTGCTGTCCTGTCGGCATAGGCGGTTCGTGACCAAGAGCCTGCTCGTGGGCGTTTATCGCAGCGTTGCGAGCCGCGGCCATGTTTCGCGCCATCTCAGCAGCGGTGATGGGGACATCTTGAGGAGTTGGAGTGCTCCTGGGTGATGCTCTGCTGTTTATTATCATTTGTTGCCGCATCAGGTGTTGCATCATCATGTTTCTGGACTGGACGGCCGAGTCGGTATGCATAGGCTGTGGAGACTCCCGCAGGTCATCTAGGGGTGAGAAAAAAATTGGAACATGAATAGCAAATTATTTATAAAATTTACAACTAGGAACAAGAAAAGAAAATCTTCAAAAAAACAGCAAAGATGAAAGAAAGAATGAAAAGAAAGAACTAGAACCTACTAGTAACCCCCGCCAACCAACCACGCATCAGGAAACTCTACACAAAAAGCATGGTATGCCCTCTTTCTCAGAGTCAGATCAAACTTTTCCTACAATTCAATGTGGAGCGCCCATTATGTGGAGTGTTCATTATTTCTTGTTTATGATGATAAGGACAAGGAGACAATTCACAAAATTTATACAGCATCTGTACAAAATGGTTAAAATTTAAAATAATGCAAAATGACAATCAATTAATTCCCCCTACCTTTCAGGCCTCTCAGACTGTCTGGGTGAATGGTGTTGGGGATACGCATGCCGTGAGGGATCAAAGGCGGGCTTGCTGTCTCCTGCCTCAGTGGGTTAGGCAACCGCTCTATGGTCTGGTGAAATAAAAGATAGGCATAGGTCACAAATGTAAGATGGACAGGAAATTATACATCTATTCAAAGAGTATAAAAA
>JAXRKP010000103.1:426416-443916 GCA_037039925.1 Doris montereyensis
GTCCATGCGAGGCATCATGGGGTCGTGTTGTAAATCCTGCATGGCTATAGAGCCACCCCGCCCTCTGCGACCTCCTCGAGCTCTTCCTGCGCCTCGTCCTCTCCCTCGATCTCCACGAGTAGACCGTGTGCCCCGCATTTCTGGATCGGACAAGTGAGGGTGAACATCCATTCTGGAATTTTCTGGGTCCTGACCGGTTTGAGCATCAAAATCATAGGCGTCAATGGCCTTCTTGTCATTGATGCCCAGCACTCCTCCTTTTCGGCAGCTGCCCTTTGTTGATTTGCACTCAAGGCTTTGTGAATTGATTCAACATTAGCTTGCACACTTTCCTCAATGGCCTGCTGTTCAGCTAAGGCAGCCTCTCTATCTTTCATACACTTCTTATTGTTTCTCTTGCGCTTTTTGGTCCCTTTCTTTTCGTCATCAGACATCAACTGTGATGATGGCTGTTGTGGTTGTTGCTGTTGTGGTTGCTGCTGTTGCTGCAGTTGTTGCTGTTGTTGCTGCTGGTGCTGTTGCTGTAACTGCTGCTGTAAGTTTCAGTATCAGAATATGGTTTTGGTACAGGCTCTTTGTAGAAAGACGGAGGAAGCCTTCCAAGCGCCGGTTTGACATTGGCTCTCTGTCCATGAACCGTATGCCAGACTCTTGCGAGGCCGGGAACATGGGGTTTCGCATTGGCGGTTCAACGTTCTCGCTCTGCTTCAGGTTTCCAATCTTGTTCGCTTCCGACGTTTGGGGGAAGAGGAAGAAGCCGGCTTGACTTCTGGGCGGAGAGTTAAGAAGCAGGTCCACGGGCTGGTCTCTGTTGCCACCGCTGCCGCCAAATTCGGGGCGGCAACGACAGCGGACTCGGCGTTGGTTTGGCGATGGACGGTGGCACCAAGTCCTGGGGGCTTTTGCCTAGTTTGTACATGTGCTCTGCTGGTCCTTTCCCCATCATGTGCAACGGCGGTTCAGGGCCGGGAGGATTTTGCACCTGCGACGGTCCCTTTGCGCCAGGGAACCTGTACAGAAGAGGATCCTGGGATTTCGGAGAAAACCCTTGCTCTGGCATGACGTTCTTACCCTGCTGAGACAGGTGTTGGGTTGGCCCTCTTTGCTGCATAAACCGCTGATCGGCAAAGCTTCCTTTGGAAGGCGGGAAAACTGCATCAGGAGATGTCCCCTTGAGCGGAGGTGAGAACATAACAGAGTCGGGAGCATTGTCCTTGGTGCGGCATTTGCGGCGGGGAAATTTTCTTCGCCGCCAGTAAATTGTCCTGATGTGGGAATGCTCAGATTTCTGGCAGGAGCTTGAAAGTTTTTGTCCATTGAAAGTTGGTTTGGAGGATGGTCTAGAGAGATGGACACGGGGGCTGGCAGAGAGGAATGGCTGATGTGAAGAGCCTCCTTGTGATTGGCCCTGGTCGTTGCTGAAACTTCAGATCCAAATTGGCCACCGTGGTCGACGGATCAGACGTGGATATGGTATTGCGTCGAGGACCTTGGAACAGAGGATCTGAATGAAATTCCTGTGACTTCCTGCGCTGGGTCATGTGCTCCTTTGCGTCCATTCCCGGTGGGGTGGGATAACCAGCCGATGCACGTCTGGGATTGCGGGGACGTGTCGGACAGATGGGGTGTTTGGTCCGTCGGGCTGAAAGGCACTTCTCTTTTCGGAGAGAAAACCCCTTTCGCTCTTCATGTCCTTAGTGAGAACCGGGCATCTCTGATTGGTTGGTAAAGGAACGTTTGGGGTGTGCATGGGCACTTGGGGTGACGGCAATGATCTCTGTGACGACTGCAAACACTGAGGCGACGGCAGCTGCCTTTGGGTGACGCCATCTGTCTCTGAGGAGACTGCATTTGTCTCTGGGGGACTGCATGCGTTGAGGCGACTGCATTTGTCTCTGGGGAGACTGCATCTGCCTCTGGGGTGATTGCATAGGCTGTTGAGGTGAGTGCAGAGGCATCTGAGGGGACTGGATGGGTCTCTGGGGCGATGGCATCGCTTGTAAGGCAGGTATGGACGGGGGTTCCGGGGTCTTCTCTTTGCCCATACCACCAGATATCCTTCTCGGTGACGGCAAAATAGGAGCTGGAGCAGATGAAACATCGCCCAGCGGGAGAGGTAACAGCATAAATGGGTCTGTGGAATCTTTGCCGTCCTCTAGGTTTTTATCATCCAGTGATATCGTGGTCTTCTCAGGTAGCAAGGTGTTGTTAGACAACACCGACACGACGATTGGTTCGATTTTGTTCTTTTCCGAAGAAGGCTCTTTTTCCGCCGGCTCGATATACAAAGGGGCAATTCACCGACTCCCAAAGTCTCACGGTCAAAGCCGCTCTGGAATTCAAGTAGAGACTCCACAGCCCTTGCGGCTTCGTCAGACGCCTCTCGCTCTTCCTTTTCCTTTCTCAACTTCTCTTCTTCTTCGGCTTTTTCTTTTCCTCCTCCATCCTTTTCTTTTCTTCTTCCTCTCTTTTTTCAATTCTTCCTCTGTGGGTTTTGGCGGCGTGTCATCTATCACCACCTGTTTGCCTATGCCCGGTTCACACAGAACCGCTAACGATTTGAGAACTTCCTCATCTCTTTTTCGTCTCTTCATCAACAGGCCCAAATTCTTTGCTGCCACGTTCTTCCTTCTTCCCCGGCTCCTTTTTCACAGCTGTGACAGCCGCCGAAGATTTCTCTTCTTTCTTCTCTTTCTCTTTCCCGTGCAATGGCGACTTGTCAGAGGCCTTGGACGTCTTCTTGTCGTCTTTATCCGGAAATATAATATCGCTGATGACAGATGATTTGCGTTGGGTGGAGTCCAATTTGTTGTCGTAGTTAATCTGATTTATAACATCGGACAAGAGGAGCTCTTTGTCATTGGACGACGTCTCTACGGACAGGGGACTGGGCTTATCATCATCGTCACTAGAGCCGACCATGGCAACCTTTGCTATCACCTCGTCCATGTGGTCACTCAACTCTTTCTCCTGCTGCTTTTTCAGCTGCTTCTTGTCCTTCTTCTTCGTCATCTTCTTCTTATCGTTCGATTCCTCTACCTCATCGATGATGAGAGAGGATAGTCATCGTCGTCGATTTCCACAGACAGCCCAATTGCCGTTTCGTTGGGGATGACTGGGGTGTTTTCCACAGATTCCTCTCGACTGATAACCAAGTCGCTGTTGGAGCCGGGGCAAGCCTCCGAGACGACTGTCGTCTCTGCCTCGGATATCGGCACAATTACATCGTCTAAGGAATCCAGTTCAATTTTCACTGTCCCTGCAATGTCCTGGGACTTATTCTCAGAAGACTACGACTCTTCAACTTTGATTTTGGAATCTCCAGCTTCTTTCTTCTCATGGTCATCGTTCTCGTCTCTTTGTTTTCCATCTTCCTTCTTAATGTCATCACTTTTCTCATCACTTTTACTCCCATCCTCTCCCTTCTTAGACCTGTCGTCCTCGCTCACCTTCTTCGAGTCTTTCAAACGTTTGGGAATAAGGACCGGTTTCGGTGACCCCAAAAACTGGTAAACTCGTCTTCAACTTTGTCTTGAGATTGAGATTGAGATTGAGATTGAGATTGAGATTGTGAGCTTGATTTGTCACCCATGACTGCGCCACTCTTCTCGTGATCATTCTTTTTCTCTGCGGGGGTTTGGATGTTTTCTCTATGACAGAGTGGTGCTCTTTCTCCACCTCAGTGTCTTTCTTCTTTTTTTTTCTTTTGACAGATTTATGGGCGGATTCTTCTGAGATTGATTCAGCCTTGACTTCATGTTTCTCTTCTGTCTTCATATCATTCTTCTTTTTTCTTCTCAGCCGATTCCTTTTTTTTTCAGATTCATTCTTGCTTTTCTTTTCCTCATCATCTATTTCTTTCTTCAAATCAACTGATTTGCAATCCTGATTTTTCTCTGCTTTCTCCCTTTCTTCTCGTGACTTTTCGCTACTTCATGACTTTTCGCTACTTCATGACTTTTCGCTACTTCGTGATTTTTCGCTACTTCCTGACTTTTCACTACTTCCTGACTTTTTGTAACTTCGTGACTTTTTGCTACTTCGTGACTTTTCGCTACTTCGTGACTTTTTCGCTACTTCGTGACTTTTCGCTACTTCATGACTTTTCACTACTTCATGACTTTTCGCTACTTCGTGACTTTTCGCTACTTCCTGATTTTTCACTACTTCGTAACTTTTGTGGTATCATGGCTTTTCGTGGCATCTTGACTTTTCGTAGCATCGTGGCTTTTCGTGGCATCTTGACTTTTTGTAGCATCGTGACTTTTCGTAGCATCATGACTTTTCATGGCATCGTGACTCTTCGTGACATCGTGACTTTTCGTGACATCGTGGCTCTTTGTGACATCATGGCTTTTCGTGACATCGTGGCTTTTCGTGACGTCATGACTTTTTGTGACCTCACGACTTTCGTGACATCATGACTTTTTGTGACATCATGACCAGTCTCTTCTTTCTTCACCTCTTTGACTGGAGTCCTTTCATCAGCACTCAAGTCCACGGATTTCTCAGATTTTGGAAAAATCCTCTGATTCACTGTCAAATATACTCAGTTTTCTTTTCCTGCGTTTTTCATCTTTGTCTGTTTTCTTGTCATACACTTTCGTGATGAGAGAATTGACCAGTTCCTCTTCCTCTTTCGGATCAAACTTTTTCTTCTTCTTTTTCTTTTTGGCCAAATCCTGTTTTTCGTCTTCAGACTTGTCAGCAACCGTTTCATTTTTGTTTCTATTGCCTTTGTCTTCAGCCGAAACTTTGCTTTTCTTGGTGTCTTTCTCTTTTGGGTGTTCTTTAGTTTTCTTGGCCTCTTCTTTGTTGCCATCCGATTTAGCAGGGGTCTTGCTTTCCGACGACTTAGCGCTCTTCTTGGGGTCGCCTCCGCCGTTGATTCTTTCTTTGATGCCGGCTTTTTGGGCGGACGTTCAGCAGAGGAGTCTCTGTCGTTTTCCCCGATTTTTTGGACACCGACTCGACTGACGAGTCTCTCTTCTCGTGGCTACTAGCAGTTTTGACCTTCTTCTTTTTCTTGGTCTTAGTGGATTTTACGCTCGACATCCGAGGCGTCCACATCGTCGTGGCTTTCAGTTTCGGTCAAGCTGGACAAGTAGACGTTACTGGAGGACTTCCGGTTGGGCTTCAAGAAGTCTTCCCTAGACGCTACCGAGTCCGACGAGTCCTCTCGTATTTTCCTACGCTTGGGCATAGGTTTGCTCTTCTGTTTGTTTCCCAATTTGGATTTGTTTGACGGCGTCTGGAAGCTCTCGTCATTATCAGAGTCCGAGGAGTTGAATATTTCACTGAAATCTGTTTTCTTTCCCTTGGGTTTGGTGGCGCGCGCAGCAGCTCGTCTTCATCGTCTTCGCAAGACGAAGAAGTGGAGGAGGAGGAGGAGGAGGAAGAAACGTGCAGCCTTTTTTGACTTGCTTCGTCTTTGGTTTGGATTCTTTGACAGGTGTGGGTTTCTGGTTTGGTTCCGAGTCAGACAGATCACTGAGGTTGTCATCATTGTCATCGTTGTCATCACTGAGGTCTGACGTACTCCCGTAGGAATAGAGAGATGACTTGGCTTTGTTTCCTTTCTTCTGGCGATTTTGCTTGAATTTGTCGAAAGAAGATTTCTTTGAACGGCCTTCTTTTTTACCAGGTTGGTCAGGTTCACGATTTCGCTGGGTTTTCACTCTATCATACATACTTGTAAAGGTCATTTGAAAGGCATCATTGCTGTCCAGCAATGCCGCAAGTTCATTGCGTTTTGGTTTCTTGGGTGGCGGCTTCTTCTTATCTTCCTTTTCTCTCTCTTCCCTTTCCCTCTCCCTCTCTTCCCTTCCCCGTTCCCTCTCTCTGTTTTTTTCCTTCTTCCTTTCATTTTTCTCTTTCTTCTCTTTATCTTCCTTTTCTTTCTTGGATTTTTCTTCCTTCTCTTTCCTGGATTTTTCCTCCTTCTCTTTCTTCAGTTTTTCCTCCTTTGCCTTTTTCTCCTTTTCCTTCCTCTCTTTCTCTTTCCTTTCCTTCTCTTTGCGCTCTTTCTCTTTCTTTTCTTTTTCTCTTCGCTCTTTCTCCTTCCTCTCTCGATCCTTCTGCTTTTCTTTCTCTTCCTTTCCTTCTTCTCCTTCTCAAGTCTCTCCTTGTCTTCTTTAGCTTTCTGTATCTGTTTGTCCTTCTCCTCCTTCTGCTTTTCCTTCTCCTCTTTCTGCTTTTCCTTCTCCTCCTTCTGTTTTTCCTTTTCCTCCTTCTGCTTTTCCTTCTCCTCCTTCTGCTTTTCCTTTTCCTCCCTCTCTTCTTTCTGCCTCTCTCTTCTTCCTTCTCCCGTTTCAATCTTTCCTTTTCCTCCCTCTCTTTACGTTCTTTCTCTTCTTTTTCCTTTTTCAAACGTTCCTTCTCCTCCTTCTCTTTTCTTTCCTTTTCTTCTTTCTCTTTTTGCTCTCGCTCTTTTCTTTCCACTTCTTCTCTCTCTTTTCTTTCTCGTTCTTCTCTCTCAAGCCTCTCTTTTTCTTTTTGCTTCTCTTTCTCCTCTGCCTCCTTCTCCAGTTTTTCCCTTTTCTCCTTCTCCTCTTTCTCTTTTTTGCCTTTCCTCCTTCAGTTTTGATCTCTCCTTTGCCTTTTCATCCACACGTTTTTTCTGGGCCTTGTCTGATGTTTTGCTACTAGCATGGCCCTTGGTGCTTTTCGTTGCATCTCCATTCGTCTTCTTGGCCGGAGCAGAAGAGTCCTTATTGTCTTCTTTCGCCTCTCCACTGGATTTACTGACTTTCCCATCTGTCTTCGAACGTGCCTCCGCTTTCGCGGCAGATTTTGAGTCCCCCGACTTTGACGAGGCTTCGGTTTTGCTTCCCGATGTTTCCTTCTCCAGTTTGCTAGAACTTTCTTTCAAGTCGCATCACTTTTGGAGGAAGATTTGTTATCCTTGCTTTCCCCTTTTGTGACTTTGTTGCTGTCCGGCTTGGAAACAGGGGAGGCTGAATGCTTGCTTCCGATACACGAAAGGCCTGAGATGATCTTTTTGCCTGTTGACTTTTCTTTCTCTTTATTGGCCTCTTTTACTTTTATCTTTACTTTTCACTGATTTGTCTTTCTTGCTCGACTCCGCCTCCGATTTCGTCTGTGATTTCCCTGGCTCGACGAAGACGTTTCTTTCGACTTCGCCTTCTCTTCAGCGGCCTTCTTCTCAGCCCTTTTCTCCTCTTTAACGTTAGCCTTCTTTTCCTCTTTCTTCTCTCTTCGCTTGCGCTTCTCTTTTCTGGCTTCTTCCTTTTCTTTCTCTTTCTGTTTGCTTTTCTCTCCGTCTCTGGAATGCTCCCTTTTGTCCTTTAACTTAGTCTTGTCACTGCCCTCCTTGGTCTTGCTAGAATCGTGACGAGATTTGTCTGCGTTCTTTTGACTAGAATCCGACTTCTTGTCAGATTTATCCGATTGGTCGGCTTCTTTCTTCTCCTGGCTACTGTCCTTGTGTGAAAGCTTTGGGGATTTCTTGTCACTCGACGGCTTACTCTGGCTGCTGGACGACTGAGTCCTATCTCTGCTCGAATGGCCGCTGCTACTGTGTCGTGAATCTGCGTGTTTCTGGTTGGTGTCCAGTTTGACGTCCGGCGCGAAAAGCGGCTCAGACTTATTGGACCCAGACATTTTGGAGTGGTGCATATTGGATTTGCTAGGCGTCTTGCGATCAATCTTCTCCCCTTCGTGTTTGCTCTTGCTTGAGGACGATGACACAGACACTCCTACAGATGATGTTACTGCGGAGGAAGAGGAGGAGGAGGTGGTGGAAGAAGAGGAAACAATGGTAGAGGAGGATGAAGAAGAAGATGATGATGATGATGGTGGTGGTCCACACGTGGAGGTTGGCAAGTGACTGGATTTCGGCAGCGTCTTGGACGGAGCATCCACGTGATTACTCATCCCACCTATGCCCGTGAAATTATCCATTGCGTTGATATCTTTCTTTTCCACGGTCACTTTGCCAGTTACACTCATGACAGCAGCTGGCGTGGCCGTGGCAGAGAAAGTGGAATTTTTCGACGGTGTTAAATCAATGACATCATCAAAGTCCTTACTCGACACGTTTTCCATCCCATCGTCCAGACATTCTGTTTTAGAATCAATGGCAAGTTCTGATTTTATGTCCGAGATCATAGAAGAGACCTCCAGTGGGCTAAGACTACAGTTTGTTTTCGACATAGGAGAATTCGCTTCAATATTCACAGTCAACGGAGTTAACAGACTAGCGTTATTTTTGCCACCACAACTTTTACTTTCTACCGAAGACAGGGGGACAGAAGCTATACTTGACGTTTCAGACTTTTCCGAAAGAGGCGACTCCATCTGGGAGACCAAAACGTCGTCCTTGGAGACGCCGGCTTTCTTGGTCACGTCACTGTCACAGGAAGCGTCGCTGTCGTCTTTCTTAATGTCCTGGGGGTGAGCAACTTGTCCTCCGCCTTGAAAGCGAGGCTGTGGTGAAGTTCATCCCGCTCTGCCTTCAGATTGGCCAATTTGATGCTCTCATGGGCAGAGGATGTTTGGTACTTGTCGGAATTAAAGGACGGAGAGGGCAAGTGAGGTGCCTCTTGTCCAGGTGTAGGGGTAAGAAGCAGGATTTGCTGTCTGGTCCCTGAGTGAAAGGAGCTAATGCAGACCCTGGGCCCCGAGCAGTTTCAAGAGGACACGATGAGGGAGGGTTACTCGAGGAGAACTGAGACGAGACCGCTGTTGATGAAAATGGTGATGGTCTGGAATGCAACCGCGATGGGAATGACGACGTGGTAGAACTCGTGGAACAGTTTGACAGTGCAGGACGGGACACCAACTCTTGGGACAACGACGAAGGTAAAAGCAACAAAGACGTCGGGAGCGACAGCGATGACATGACGGGCGAGGCTTTCGAACACAGCGATGACGTTAACGACGATGACGATGGTAACGATGATGGTTGTGATAACGACACCGACGAACGGGACGATGAAGTTACATGAGAGGACGTCAAATTGGTCAAGTTTGAGGAATCACTGAGCAACAATGAAGGAGAAGATGGCACAGCTAGGGATGACAGTGATGGTGACCATGTTGTTGTTGTTGTTGTTGATGATGATGATGATGATGATGATGAAAGAGAAAAAGTGGAAGAGGTAACAGTACAAGTTGTTGACTGAGAGTTTTTAGAACCAAGGGACAAATCTGTTAAAGAAGCTGGTTGTACATCCTCAGATTTACCCGAAAGCTCTTGGCTGCGGCTGCTTGACAGGATACTTTCCTCAGATTTGACAACTACACCTAGACCTGCAGCACTGATAGAACACACAGAGCTAACCACCACAGCAGTATAGATACTGGATGTTGCTGGCGAGGCCACACCCGCCCCGCCAATGTTGTAGTCACAGTGGGCTGGAGCATGGAAGATGACATGGTGACGGGCTGCAATGACGACGACGACAATGAGGGTATTACAGAAGATGAGGAGGACGTTGATGATGACACTGAAAACATTGACGCCGATGATGGAACCAGTGTTGATGATAGAACAGGTGAGAACATTTTACCCAAGCTGGGATCACCGAGACTGGCTGAATCAATCTCCGCTTTAATGGTAGGTATTAAAGAGAAATCCACTTCCCTCAAGTTCTGGACTACTCCTCCATGGTCATATTTTTCATTCATTTGTTCAAGGCGTTTGTAGTCCTGATCCAGTATGCTCTTCTTTGCCAACACCTGCTTCATTATCACTGACGGTTCCGTCTTTTTCTCGTCGCAGACCCCTCTTTCCCAGCCAGTAGAGGGCTCTCTCGCTTGCGGATGCGGAATTTAGAATAGTGAGTCGAGGTGTTGTCATTATTATTGGTCACGTCCTTGTTGGAAAAGGATGGCAAGTGAAGGGTTTGGTCCGTCGTTTTTGAGCTGGCCGCCATATTTAAAATCTCATCGATCGCTCTGATGCGGTCCTCCAAAGACGGCTCTCCTGGGACCTGCGGTGTCTCACAAAGACTATCGTCATCTGAAAGACTGTCCACGGGCAGGGGAGGACTCGCCGAAGGAAGGTAATCCTTATAGAAATTAAACTCATTTTCAGAATTATCTTTGTCGAGCGGCGAATTAGGAGGTGAGTGTTCCCAACGAAGAGGTGAAAGATGTTTAGAGGAGCCCTTTTCCGTAAAACTACCCGACGTGACAGAGTCTTGGGTATGGTCGTCACTTCCTGCTGGGCTGAAGAGACCCGCAGGGATAACCCGACCTGGGAAGTCACTGCTATCCGGGAAACGAGTATGAGATTTAGCTGAGGTCCGATGGTTGTGTATCACAGAAAGATCTCTATCACTCAGCCCGTTTTTAGATGCGTCGGCACTATCACAGGAAATATCCAGAAGTTTTTTGTCAAAGAACTTTGACCGTGAACCAAAACTATCACAGACCCCGATCAACTAGTGACGAATCTAACACACCCTTATCCACAGTTCTCTCGTAAACCTCACTGTCACTGCACTCAACACTTCCGCTAGTCCGTGGAAGGTTCCTTCTACTCTCCCTTTCGTCGACCCGCCTCTTTTTGCTGGGCCGCAAACTTGGCTCAAAGTCAGAATCACTATTTCCATCCTCTAAATCTATGACGGAGCTTTTGTCCTCCCTCATAGAAGCCAACTCATCGTTCATACTGCTGCGACCACTTTTGTTTAGGGAATATCTTTTGTCATTATGTTTGTGATTGATTTCTTTCATAAAAACTCCTCTCGCCGTTTATCGGCAGGGTTCCTTCCAGACCGCAGTAGAGCCTCTTTCACAGCGACCGATTTAATTTTAGCCGCTGAGTGGGGCGAGTCCGGATCACTGGTTCCCGTGCCTTCTTCGTGAAGTTCCTGAAGCTCTAGAAGAAGCTGTTGTTTCTCCTGGTGAAGATGATGTAAATTCGCCTTCACTTGCCGATCCATTTTCTGAGTCAACGTGACTCCCAGGAGATGCGGGACTGCAGTCAGCCTTAGGCAGGCGTCGTTTTGTTTTCAACTGTTCGTAGATGAGGCGCATTTTATCTTTGCTCGATATGGAACCAGAGGATTTTTCTAGCTTCTTCAGCATTTTCACGTCCAACTTACAAGGTTCGCTGAGGCCTGATTCTTCATGCGATCGCTTGCGACTTTTCTCCACAGTTTTGGCCACCTCAGCGCCAAGTTTGATTGACAGCAGCGACCACGGTTTGAGTTTACCGCTGGCAGAATCATCAAAATCCCGTGGGTTTTGAGAGCTGGTGTACGAGTCATAATTACCGTCGGCTACCACAGAACGTTTAAAATCCTCAGAATAGAACAATCGATTATAAGAATCTTCTTTTGTCAGTGTCAGTGTCGGCGTTAGCGGGGACTGAGATCGAGATCCATGACGGCCGTAGTCGCTGTCATGGCTGTGGGTGTACAACGGAGACGCCACCCGACTGACTCGGCTGTGGAGGTCGTCCGCTTTGAGTCTTCATATCGATCACGTGACGAATATTTGTCGTCCGTGTTGATCTGTACCGGCTCTCTGATCGAAAACGAGTTGTGCTCACTGTTTGGACTGCCCTCCCGACTGTTGTACAAGTCCATGTGGCGGTCTTTAGACCTCTCGTCGTATCGATCCAGCGAGTGATCCCGGGAGCTGCGATGAGACTGATCGTCCCGCCTGTCCAAGGACCGCCGCGGACTGTGGTGATCTCTCTCACGACGCTCGCGCTGACTGTGGCCGTAATCCGTAGCACCTGGTCATAATCCTCTCCCTTGTAATAAGAGCTGGACTGTGGGTAATCCTCAGGTCGTCTGTGAAAAAGAAAGAATGCAGGATTTACTACACACTGTGTGGGTCAAGTTACCTCCTTTTTTCTTTTTCTTTCTCCCCCCCTCCCTCTCTCTTTCTTTCTCCTCCAAACATAAATATAAAAATCATAATCTCAAACAAAAACTCTTGCTATATTTCAGAAAGATGGTCTTTTAGAAACTGCTCGATTATTATACTGATAACGATATACAATAAAGCCTGTATTCCCAGAACACCTTTGGACCAGAAAATTAGATCGTGGATTGAATGTTTGACAAATATCGTAGGCGTACAAATAAGGAACTTGGTTTGGGGCCTTGTCATGAATCGGATTTCGTGTTTTCATCGAACACGTCTTTGGGGAATACCGGTTGTACTGAATATACGTACCTTGACAAACGCCGAGAGCTAGCAGTGTAGGTGGCGCTTTCTTCCGTGAAGCCAGGCTCAAATGGCCTGCTGACCCGGCTGCGGAACCCACCACTACTGCTAGTGCGCCCATTCCGTGAACTGTAGCTGCTCTGACTACGAGGATTGTAACCATAGGCAGTTGGACTCCTGAAGACGTTTTGAGAAAAGAAAACAAGAAAGAGAGAAGGATTCAAATACTTTCACATACGTTAAGGGGGGATTTGGAGAAATAAAAGAAGACTAAAAAATTGTTTAACTTAGCTCAGGGATGGTTATTGACATAATTAAAAACTTAGATGACTGGTTTGACTCCGGAGAAAATTATTCAGCCCACCCGAGTCCCCTTCCTCATTAGTAATATCATATATTCATCCATACCCGTCTTCTTGATAGCTGTCAAAACTCCTCTGCTGTCGGAATTTGTGAATGCCGCGGTCATCGTGCCTTTCACTGGAACAGAAGTTGGTCGCTCTCCTCCATCTTGTCCAGGAAATTTGTTTGACACTCCCTGCTAGCAAAGTCAATCTGAAATGTACACAAGAGAAACGAACATTGACAGAGTTGATTCATTTGACATGTACCCCGTCCTCCACATGTGGTGATCTTGAGGCAGATTGAGATCAAACAGATGAATGTTAAGTGAAAGAGTGAAAAGAAAGGACTACACAAACTAATTCTAAATCACATGGCAGCCCATAATATTCCAGAGAACATTGATAAATTAACTTTATCAAACCACTTTTAAGGTAGATAACAAAAACTCTGCTGAACGCTGACATGTCTGGCAAAGTTGTTTTGACAACACAGAATGGTGTGTTTGGACTTTCACTTCACTCTCTCCGTATCTCTGCTATTAACTTGAGGTTTCTTTAAAAAGAAAATTACAATTAACACGCATCATATATTATATATATATATGTATTTTTGAAGATAAATCGACTTACATGCTAATACCTTTTTAACATACTGGTTGGCACTTTCTGAGAAGATCACCCTTTCAAAAGAAATCTGATAAAAAAAAAAATATGTATTGTTTTATTTATATATATATTTCATATGTACCTGTACTTTCTTCTTTATGACATGCGGCCTCATCTTGATGTCGCCGACACAGCGCTGGGCATCGTCATAGGAGGTGAAATAAATGAGGCCCTTGCAGCGCTGCTGATCGGCGAGTAACAGTAATTGACTTCCCCATAGCGATCAAACCAGTTTTTCAAAGTCCGGCTGTTGATGTCGGGGGAATATTGTCCACCCACACACAGCATGTTGGCATACTCTTTCCAAAACCAAGCTGGATGGGAAAAGAAAACAGGGTCCAACAATAAATAAAAGAATCAAAGTATATCTTTCAACATCACAAACCCAGGGGAGTTAATAATAAGTGAGTGGTGCATCCATCGCATCCACATATCCAACAACAAAAAACAATAACGGATAACAGTAACGAAAAACAATAACGGATAACAATAACAAAAAACAATAACAGTAACGAAAAACAACGGATAACAACAAAAAACAATAACGGATAACAGTAACGAAAAACAATAACGGATAACAACAAAAAACAATAACGGATAACAATAACAAAAAACAATAACGGATAACAATAACAAAAAAAACAATAACAGGATAACAATAACAAAAACAATAACGATAACAAAAAACAATAACGGGTAACAATAACAACAACAAAAAAAAAAAATTTCAACTGTCAGGGAAGAACCAAAATTTGACCATCAAGCCCCTGAGTTTTTCAGTCAATATTTTGTAGTGGCTTCAGTAGTCTAGTGCTTAGGCTGACTGACTTAGACATCCTTAGATCCTGGGTTCAAATCCTGAAAATTGTATTCCTTACAAGAAAAATGCTTGACGGGCATTTCCGGGACGAACTAAGCGCAAATCAGATCAGCTGTGAAGTAGAACCTGCAATAGATATCAAGCTGTTCTCTGCCTGATTCACGCTATAGAAACTGGAATTAGCTTCAACCCCCAATGGGCCGTCAAGCACCTTTACTTTTTGCTTTAGTTCGTACCTTTATTTTGTTGATCCCAATGTGCTCTCCCTCCATGGCTTTCAAAGCGGCTACGACACTCAAAATATCTGTGTACTGCACAAAAGCAAATGCGGTAGTTGCTCCTTGTCTCTTAATGTCCACATCCTGAAAGAGTCAATTTGGAGTCATTTATTCATCTCATGTACAATAGAATGGATATATACATACATACATACATACATACATGCATACATATATCCATAATCTTTCAGGAAGCATAAAAGAACATCTGATTTTGAATTAACCCCCTTTACGGTAAATAACAAAAGTCCCTGCCCATTGCTGGCCTTTCTGGCGAAGTGTGATGGTAGTCTTGCAAACTCAGAATGGAGTCCATGAACGGAGGACTTTCACCATAAACTTGCTGCTATTAACTTAGGTTTTCAAACTTTAACAATAAAATACAGTCAACCCTCATATGCGTACTTACAAGACTAAAAGCCAAAGATGCGTACTGAATACTTTTTTTATGCACTGGTTGGCAGCTGTGTGCACAAGTTTTTATAAGTTTGTTTGCTTCACTGAAGCTTATCTCGTCCACCATGTGTGGTGATTTCAAGGTGAATTAGAAGATGAAAGATAAAAGTGAAAGAGGGAAAGGTTTGATTCATTGAAAATTTGGCCCGTACACCATATGTGGTGATTACAAGGTGAATTTAAAGACAACAGCAAGATGAAATGTAAGTGAAAGAGTGAAAGGTTTGATTCATTGAAAATTTGGCCCAGTACACCATATGTGGTGATTTCAAGGTGAATTTAAAGACATGAAGATGAAATGTAAGTGAAAGAGTGAAAAGATTTGATTCATTGAAAATTTGCCCATCCACCATATGTGGTGATTTCAAGGTGAATTTAAAGACAACAGCAAAATGAGAGGTGGAGTGAGAGAGTGACAAGGAAAGAAGTAGGGCCCACTACGGACAACACAAATAGAAAACGTAAAACAAAAGCTACAAACATTCAAACATACAATTATTTCTCCAATTGCTTGAACTTGTCCATCAGCTCTTGTGCAGTTGTTTCCTTCGTCAAATTGCCGACAAAGAGGGTCCGCGTCGATTTCAAGTGGAACTCGTCCATATTGTCTGTGTCATTCATACGAGGATCGTTATCGTCTACTTCTGCAAATACAAAACAATGATATCGATGATGAAAGGAAGCTGTGTTACCACTAGATGATGTCATTATCTCACCTACATATGAGGCTTTCAGGTTTGTTTTTTCTTGTTTTTGTCTACTTCTTACAGCCCATATTCTACAAACTTTGTACCAGAAAATCAGATTGTATGTAGAATAAATGTTTTTGGGCAATCTTAGTGTACATTGCGACGTCATGAATTCCATATTCACGTGTTCAGGGAATCTGTACTGTCTAGATATACCATTTCAATAAGTAATCCTCCTGAGATTTACTGAAATTTTAGAGTTTTCAGACACTTCTACATTTTAAAGTAGTTCTACTACAACTTTCCACCTAGTTTAGTTTTTGTTACTTTTTTTAAAAATATTTTGTTGAGATTTGTTTTTGTTTGTCTTGTGTCAAACAGACAGGGGGTTCCATTTTCCTTGTCTTATTCGAGAGGAGTGGTTCCACTTTCCTTATCTTGGGTGAAAGGGTTCCTTGGTTTTTTTTTCCATCTTTCAACACACACAATAAACAGCAAAGAGAGAAGATAATCTGAATTATACCAAGGCACAGTTGCCAAATAAACAGCAAACTTACCAAATCCTTCGTGAGATGAAACCTTTATCTTTAAACCAAAAAATGTTTTGCCTTGTGACGCCTCTAGAGCTTTACTGGCGTCCTCCGGCCTGTAGAGAAGAAAAACTCAAGAGGTCAGACATTACACAGAGGGAAGACAACTGGAAGCTTTGTAAGTTTGATTCATTGCGGTTTACCCTGCTCATTATATGTGGGGGATCTTATGGTGAATTAAGAGGAAACAGCCAGATGAAAGAAAAATATATAAAAGAATAGACGAAAGAAGGAAGAACCTAGGTAACAGTAAAAATCCATTTTTCTTTATGGATATGTAAATAAAGGTAAAACTAATACTACACAACCTCCACAGCTAAAGAATTTAAAGATCAGCTTTAAATCAATTTTCATGATCAGGTTTAAATCATATTTTATAATCAGGTGTAAATCAAATATTATGATCAGGTTTGAATACAAATTTCATGATCAAGTTTAAATCAGATTTAATGATCAGGTTTATATCAGATGTTTAAAGTAAATAATATAATCAGCTTTCAATCAAATATCATAATCAGGTTTATACCAAATCTTATGATCAGATTTAAATCAAATTTCCTCCGTGAAACTATCCAAAAACCTCAATTTGCCTTACAGAAGCAATAAACGTAATAGATCAACGAATAGGGTTGCAAACACTATGTTATCCTTTTGTATTACAATTCAATAACTACTTATACAATTTTTAATAAAAAAAAATTAAAGATCTAAACAAGCAAGTCCACTCTCACTCCTTGATTAACAAGTTATTGAAATTTCCCATAAACTTCCAATATGACCATGTCCGTTTCCCCATCTAGGTATTTACAACACATAGCTGCCTGACATTTTCAAATTGAAAAACAGACTCGGGACTGCCCAAACTAATTCTATGTTGCACAACAGCCAACACTGTTCAAGAAAACAAAAACATTGATAGTTTAACTTTAAAGTGGATGCCCAGAAATGTCGCCAAACACTGGCCTTTCTGGTGAAGTACATACAACCTCAGAATGGAGTCTCCAAACGTTCACCACAATATCTTTTGAGTCTCTTGTCACTACCTCGAGGTTTGTTCACAAAAGAACACAGCTAACCCTAATTTACCCACTTTTCAAGTTTTAAGCAAAAGACTTAGCCATTCACACCCAAAAGAAAAGCCCCAACATGCTCAATAGTCTGGGTTTTTTTATTGTACTGGTTAACAGCTACAGTATAAGGTATAACTTCTTTGTTACATTAACTAAATCCCTCCTAAACCTCCAAATTGGACTACGGTCTTCTTCATAAGGTCTTCATGGTATAATAATATGATATGTTGTGTTGTAAGAGTGACTATCTTACTTCCTGAAGCTGACTACGGAATATCTGTCCTCGCCTTCCCAGAAACGTGCACACAGGTCACCTTGCCATGCTTCTTGTACTCGTGATACAACCCGTCTCGAAGACTGGAATCTGTGGGCAAACAAACCAACATAAAAGTGAGACATGTTGTGTGTTGGGTCAGTTGAATGGTGTTGCTATATAT
>JAXRKP010000103.1:451416-523916 GCA_037039925.1 Doris montereyensis
GTCGTTATAGTAGTAGTTACATTAGTCGTTATAGTAGTAGTTATAGTAGTAATGGTAGTCGTAACAGTAGTAGTTATAGTAGTAATTATATAGTAGTTATAGTAGTAGTTAGTAGTAGTAGTAGTAGTAGTAGTAGTAGTAGTAGTAGTAGTAGTAGTAGTAGTAGTAGTAGTAGTAGTGCATGTAGTAGATCTAGTACTTGCAGCAGCAGCAGCAGCAGCAGCAGCAGAAGCAGCAGCAGTGGCAGCAGTGGTAGTCGCAGCAGCAATATAAATGCTCCCATTTCAGACGTTGGAGAGGTCGGGCTTGAAAAGCACATCCCAGACCAAACCAGACAACACTACCTTTGTAGTTTCGTGAAAACACAAAGAAAGCAACGCCACCCCACCACAGTTCCTACAATTTTGGGTTGTCGTTCTACCGACACAATGCTAGAACGTCTACTTGTAACAGTAAGCAAGCGCGTTATCTATCGCTTGGGGTGAGGAGGAGGAAGAAGATGAGGAGGAGGAGGACGACGCGGAGGAGGAGGAAGATGAGGAGGAGGAGGAGGAAGATGAGGAGGAAGGGAGGCGGAGGAGGAGGGGAGCAACTATCTGTTTAAACAACCGATCAGTTTATCAAGTTGGTGCATTTAAGGCATTTGAGACAGAGGAGAATAATAATATAGACTCACAAGCGCTCGGATCAATTTCACTGCAGTTTGTCCCGTCCATCACATGTGGTGATCTCGGGGTGATTTAAGAGGAAACAGTAACATGAAAGATGAATGAAAGAGGAGAGGAAAGACGTTGGCCCTACCTTCATATAAATTCCATTCCGACAGACGCCGACAGAGACAGAATCAGGAAATGATTGCGACGAGTTATATCTGTACACATATAACAAGCATACCCAGACACAATGGTGGATTTTGACGACATTTTTGCAAATAAAAACGATCTGGGGGGTATTTAAAAGCCTGTTTGCAAAACATGGTTACTTTGGTGGTCTATCAATAGAGCCTTTGGCGAACAAAGATCGACCAACTCATAATTATACAATATGTACATAGATTATATTAACAAACTAATTATATATTTGCGGACTTTATTTTGCGTTTCATGCAGTCAGACTAGGCTCTCAAAAGGCTGAACAGATGGTGCTCAAACTTCAACACCACTTTCGTGTATTATCGATACATTTATGCATATCTTTAATTTGAGAAGCATTCTTTCTTTAAAATGGCATTTTATACCGCCGAAATTCACACGTTTCGGCCATTCTATTTGCGATTGCCACCTAAACCCAGCCATACACAGAGCCTAACTCATAGCCATACACAGAGCCTAACTCAGAGCCTAACTCAGAGCCTAACACAGAGCCTAACACAGAGCCTAAACCAGAGCCTAACCCAGAAACCGCGCCAAAGGTCGGCCATTATGAGTCAGTCGTTCTGTCGTTCAAGCTGAAGTAACAACCATTGACTTCAAGACATCCGCTGACACTTCAACATCGTCATTGTCACTTCAATTTCCAACGCAGATAAAGACAAACAGTGAGGCAAGGGGCATGTCGGAAGTTAATGTAATGACACAAGTTAATATGATATGAAAGCCCCAAAGGAACAAAGATGAGACAAACACAAGGAATAGACAGAAGAAAAAAATCCTGGCCACCATGGAGAACGAACCCGCGACCTCTGCGTCGGCTTCCCTCGCCTCGCTATGAAAAGAAAGCGTGCTACCAACCGAGCTAACTACGCTCCCTGTTTGTTCCTATGGGGCTTTCATATTATCAACTTCAATTTCTACCGACTCCTGTGCCACAAGTTTTAATAAACCAATCTATTGCGATTTAATTGCCTATATAAGTTCTATTTTCATTTTATGTTCTACCGATTCTATATTTATATGATCCCTTGATCTGGATTTTATATCTAGATATAGGCCTGATAAAAAGCTGTATCAATATCTATGGATTTATCTCGACCTAGATTCTAGAATTATTATTTTATATCTAGATCTAGGTCTAGCTAGAGATCTAATAAATAGATTTACATGTGAAAATCTAGAGATATAATGAATAGATCTACATGTGAAAATCTAGAGATATAATGAATAGATCTACATGTGAAAATCTAGAGATATAATGAATAGATCTACATGTAAAGATCTAGAGATCTAATAAATAGATTTACATGTGAAGATCTAGAGATCTAATAAATAGATTTACATGTGAAGATCTAGAGATCTAATAAATAGATTTACATGTAAAGATCTAGAGATCTAATAAATACATTTACATGTGAAGATCTAATAAATACATTTACATGAGATCTAATAAATACATTTACATGTGAAAATCTAGAGATATAATGAATAGATCTACATGTAAACATCTAGAGATCTAATAAATAGATTTACATGTGAAGATCTAGAGATCTACTGAATAGATCTCCACGTGAAGATCTAGAGATCTAATAAATAGATCTACATGTAAAGATCTAGAGATCTAATAAATAGATTTACATGTGAAGATCTAGAGATCTAATAAATAGATTTACATGTAAAGATCTAGAGATCTAATAAATAGATCTACATGTAAAGATCTAGAGATCTAATAAATAGATCTCCACGTGAAGATCTAGAGATATAATAAATAGATTTACATGTGAAGATATAGAGATCTAATAAATAGATTTACATGTGAAGATCTAGAGATCTACTACTACTACTATCTTTCATGGAGTCCCTGCGACTTAATTTCCATAGAAGCTGAATGAGGCGAGTTATGGAAGGAATTCCGTAGTCGGGTACCGATAGTTTTCATTATTGTTTCTTGAGGGAGTTCTTCGGATTCTAAAAGCCAGTAGAGTTAATACAACAAATGTGTGAACTAACATGAGGCTGATTGGTAAACACTGCCAATTCGGTTAGTTACTCTTTTTGTTGTCGACATGTCAACCTACTCAGCTTGAACAATGTACTGTATTATAAAAAGATCGAGATGCTACAACGGACAGGAGTCAAGACTTCACCATGTGTCAATAGAAGGTCGAAAATCAATAATATCGGACGAAGAGACGTGGCGCGCAAATAATAATATATGTCAATGTAAGTCTGTCTGTCTGTCTGCCTGCCCGCCCGCCCCGTCCCGTCCCCCCCTCCTCCCCTCTCTCTCTCTCTCTCTCTCTCTCTCTCTCTCTCATACGGTAAACACACCCCAGTCCAAATACCGACCTCCCATTATCACATCACCAACGACCGCCCGTGACACTTCTCTGATACTGACACCGCTGATACTGATAATTGACAAACAGCAGCTAATGAGTGGAAGGGGGGGGGGAGAGAGAGAGAGAGAGAGTGAGAAGAGATACTAGATAAAAGACAAATCGAAGTGAAAGGTTTTCGATATGACAGATCTGTGTAGTCGTGTCAATGGTTGACTATCATTATCAGTAGTAGCGTCCACCTGGTCTGCCTACCAATACCATTACCATACACCTGTAACCAACACACTGTCCTATCAAACTTCTGACACGGGCATTGACTGTGTGTTGACTCGCAGTGAGTGTGGCGACGGGGGTAAGGCTTTCAGACTTGAGATCAAGTGGTCCCAAGTTTGGATCCTATCACCACACACACACACACACACACACCTTCCCCCCCCACCCAACCCTCCCTCTTTCGACACAATGCAAAGGGTACGTTGTAATTGTCTAGCTTGGGAGTAAGAAATAATCTACACCCAGCCTGACGTCCTATCCCGGAGGTGATTATTACACACACACACACACACACACCACCTTGAGCCAGACCCCCCCCTCCCGCCCCGGCTGCCTGTCACACTAATTAATGAATACAGTCTACCTCGTGTTTGTGTTTGAATGAGCAGAGCAGATAGATCCCCTGACACGTTGCTCGTTACGCGGCGGTGTCTAAAAATAGATGCCCCATAAACCACCGTTTATATGTAACCTTTATCGCTGACTCGCAGACCAAATTATAAACAAGTACAAAAATAAATAATACACGTGTCAATAATAAAACGGCATGGGTACAATGAGAACAGAAATCTTGCAATCTTAGCAGGCAGACAGACTTCTGAAATATATTTTTAAAACAAGACCTCTCTCCTTCCCTTTTTTTAAAATCTTTTTCATTACTTTTTCTATTTTTGAAAAACCGCCGCGAGAGCTTCACACATTCCGACGACCTTGATGTGTCAACGAGTAACAACATGTCGACACACACCCCACACACCAGGTCTGAACTACTAGGATGAAGGGGGAGGAGAGGTCCATCCATATGCTTACACACCATGATAAGAGGGCGAAAGGGGGGGGGGGGGCGGGCGTCAGGCTATGATGAAGGTAGCCCTGGCGTCCCGCCAAAAGCAGCCTAAAGTAAAACCCATACACCACCAAACTGCACTGCTTGCTGTTGTTCCTGGTAACATAGCAGCTCTCTAGCCCTGTACAAACTCGCCAGTCAGCCAGTAAAGTTGAGTTTAGTTGAGTGGAGCCAGCCAGCCCCTCCTCTGCTCTGCTCAGCCTTTTACCATCACCGCCATGTCCTACTGACAGCCACTCTTGGAAACGGGCCACATTTTTTTTTTTTTTATTACACATGTACTAGGTGATCTAGATCTATATCTAGTATTATTATCTCCGCGAAGAGGACGACGACGAAGGCTTTTCATGGGCTTTTGTAAATATAATATTATTTGAAACACACGGTCGTAAGAGAGATTGGGAGCAGAGGAGACAGACAGTGAAAGAGATAGACAGGCAACAGAGAGAAAGACAGACCGAAACATGACACACAAAAAGAAAGAGAAGCAGATAGAGAGACGAGAGAGAGAGAGAGCATGCGTGTGTGTGTGTGTGTGTGTGTGTGTGCGTGCTTGCTGGACGGATAGACGTGTATTGTACTCATGTCTGCCCCGTTGAGGCGCGAGATGCAGAGCACAGAATCAGAAACATTATCAGGACACCCGTCTGCCTACAAGACAATGTGGCTATAAATAACGGCAATACTTCCGCAGACAAATTCTCCACAATTACCAACCCAACCACTGCACAACGTAAGGATCTGCGAATTCTAATCTTTTAACGGGATTTTTCTTTTAAATTCAACTGCTGCTTACTCACCAAACATATTTTTTACAAATGGAACAAGCGGCGCAAATCAATACCTCAGAAGTTGCTGGCGAGAGAGCCTTCTCATCTTTCGCCCCGTGTGGAACTAGATCTATGCACATAACGTTAAGACAACCAGCCACAGTAACCGCATTGAAGATAGAGAAACAGAGATAGAGAGATAGAGAGAGACAGAGAGAAAGAGAGAGAGAGAGAGAGAGAGAGAGAGAGAGAGAGAGACAGAGAGACAGACAGAGACAGAGAGAGAGAGACAGACAGACAGACAGACAGACAGACAGAGACAGAGAGAGAGACAGAGACAGACAGAGAGAGAGAGACAGAGAGAGAGACAGAGAAGAGAGAGAAAGAAAGAGCATAGAACAATAGTGAACACCAAAACTTCTTGAACACAATATCAACAAAAATAAAGAAACTAACACTGACACTGTCACTGTCAAAGTGCAAACGAATCCCACAGTCGCAGCTACAATCACCACACACAAAACAATACCAATTGTGTCAATCAACTACTTACGATAATAATACGCTTCACTCTTAGCTAGGCCCTTACTTTACTCTACTTAACTATTGATAACGTAGTCTGTCCGACACGTACGCTACGACCAAATTTCGAAACACTCGACATTATGAACCGGTATCATTTTGGCCGTTAATAATCATTTTGGCCGTTAATAATCAATATGGCGTTCATATGCTACATTATGAACCGATATCATTTTGGCCGTTAATAATCAATATGGCGTTCATATGCTACATTATGAACCGATATCATTTTGGCCGTTAATAATCAATATGGCGTTCATATGCTACATTATGAACCGATATCATTTTGGCCGTTAATAATCAATATGGCGTTCATCGGTATCATTTTGGCCGTTAATAATCAATATGGCGTTCATATGCTACATTATGAACCGATATCATTTTGGCCGTTAATAATCAATATGGCGTTCATATGCTACATTATGAACCGATATCATTTTGGCCGTTAATAATCAATATGGCGTTCATATGCTACATTATGAACCGGTATCATTTTGGCCGTTAATAATCAATATGGCGTTCATATGCTACATTATGAACCGGTATCATTTTGGCCGTTAATAATCAATATGGCGTTCATATGCTACATTATGAACCGATATCATTTTGGCCGTTAATAATCAATATGGTGTTCATCGGTATCATTTTGGCCGTTAATAATCAATATGGCGTTCATATGCTACATTATGAACCGATATCATTTTGGCCGTTAATAATCAATATGGCGTTCATATGCTACATTATGAACCGGTATCATTTTGGCCGTTAATAATCAATATGGCGTTCATATGCTACATTATGAACCGATATCATTTGGCCGTTAATAATCAATATGGCGTTCATATGCTACATTATGAACCGGTATCATTTTGGCCGTTAATAATCAATATGGCGTTCATGTGCTAACACAGACTTTCTGGTTTTGATTCGAATTAATTTTACCTTGTCCACCAAATGCTCCGATCTCTCAGTGAGTGAAATCAGAGGAAATAGCAAGATAAAAAAAGAGAGATATTTATATATGTAATGAAAAAGAAACAGCAAGATATAAAAAAAAAAAGAGAGAGATATTTATAAAAATGAAAAAGAAACAGCAAGATAAAAAAGAGAGATATTTATATATGAAATGAAAAAGAAACAGCAAGATGAAAAAAGAGAGAGAGATTTATATATGAAATGAAAAAGAAACAGCAAGATGAAAACAGCAAAATAAAAAAAGAAAGAGATATTTATGTATGAAATGAAAAAGAAACAGCAAGATAAAAAAAGAGATATATTTATATATGAAATGAAAAAGAAAAGGCAAAATAAAAAAAGAGAGAGATATTTATATATGAAAGCAGGATAAAAGAGAGAGAGAGAGATATTTATATATGAATGAAAAAGAAACAGCAAGATAAAAAAGAGAGAGATTTATATATGAAAGCAAGATATAAAAAAAAGAGAGATATTTATATATGAAATGGAAAAAGAAACAGCAAGATAAAAAAATATATATTTATATATGAAAGCAGGATAAAAAAAAATATATATTTATATATGAAATGAAAAAGAAACAGCAAGATAAAAAAAGAGAGATTTATATATGAAATGAAAAAGGAACAGCAAAATAAAAAAAGAGAGAGATATTTATATATGAAATGAAAAAGAAACAGCAAGATAAAAAAAGAGAAAGATATTTATATATGAAAGCAAGATAATAAAAAAAGAGAGAGAGAGAGAGAGATATTTATATATGAAATGAAACAGAAACGGCAAGATAAAAAAAGAGATAGATATTTATATATGAAAGCAAGATATAAAAAAGAGAGATATTTATATATGAAATGAAAAAAGAAACAGCAAGATAAAAAAGAGAGAGATATTTATATATGAAAGCAGAATAAAAAAAGAGAGATATATTTATATATGAAATGAAAAAGAAACAGCAATGACGTAGGACCAACCAACAACGTTGTTGGGTTTGGTTAATATCGTACAATAAAATGTTTTTTTTGTTTTTTTGTTATTACAATTTATCCCGACTACACCACATATACATGCGGTGTTCGATTAATTGGTGTTAACCCCATTCACCATTATAGTATTATGTATGCAGGGAGGTCAGGGTCATTTCAAGAAGAAACAGCATGATGAAACGTCAGCGAAAGGTGGAGAGAAGAAAGGAAAGAAGAATAACCTAACCAACAGCGCCCGACAATAACCCATAATATGAAATGGTTATCTCATCCCAATTAAGATGACAAGATTGAAAAGATGAAAGACGTGAGTGAAAGAGAGAAAGGACAAGAATAAAATATTGAAATGAACATCTATCCCACATACAAGATGACAAGAATGATAATATTGAAATGAACATCTATCCCACATACAAGATGACAAGATTGATAATATTGAAATGAATATCTATCCCACATACAAGGTGACAAGAATGATAATATTGAAATGAATATCTATCCCACATCCCACATAGATGACAAGAATGATAATATTGAAATGAACATCTATCCCACATACAAGATGACAAGAATGATAATATTAAAATGAACATCTATCCCACATACAAGATGACAAGAATGAAGGATATCCCATATGACAAGAAGGATAATATTGAAATGAACATATATCCCACATACAAGATGACAAGAATGATAATATTAAAATGAACATCTATCCCACATACAAGATGACAAGGAAGGATAATATTGAAATGACCATGATTCGTATCTATAACCAGTGGGTAGCGGATAAAGATTACAAACTAATTTTAATCGAAAATAAGACGCTCCACTGACTTTCCACATCACAAACACGTAGTTAGCCATTAAAAAATAAGGCTAAAATGCCGTCGTCGTCATTTCAATACGGGTTATTTTCCGCGTTACACAAAGCGAGACTGCACACACCAAATCGGGATTTCCACAGGCTACAACCGCCACGCCTGGGAGATCACGAATAAGCCAAAGCAAACAATAACAACTAGTAATATTTATTAATAAAAGAAATATGATAGGCATACCTGTGTAAAGCGAACACGTCTGGGGTGAAATTATCGTTAGTTTGTTTGTTGTTGTTGTTAGGGGGTTCTTTTCTTTCTGTGGTAAGTGGGGTGGGTGGGTGTGTGTGTGTGTGAAATGAAAGAAGAAGGGCCTACCATGACCCCCGCCCAACCACCCACACAACAATAGTAATAGATGTGGTGACAGCAACAGAAGCAGTAGAGGCAACATTGTGGTGGTAGTATTGTGGGGTTGTGGTGGTAGTATTGTGGGGTTGTAGTAGCAGCAGCAGTGACAGCTGTAGCAGTAACAACAACACAGTAAACGAACAAGAATAGCAGTCTCAGTAACAGCATACCATCAGCAGTAACAGTAACAGGAATAGCAGTGACAGCAGCAGCAGTAGTAACAACAGCAGCATCAGTAACAACAGTAGTAATAGTAGTAGTAGTAGTAGTAGTAGTAGTAGTAGTAGTAGTAGTAGTAGTAGTAGTAGTAGTAGTAGTAGTAGTAGTAGTAGTAACAGCTTAACAGCAGAGTATTGTGGGGTTGTAGTAGCGGCAGCAGTAGTAGCAGTAACAACAACGCAGTAAACGAACAAGAATAGCAGTCTCAGTAACAGCATACCATCAGCAGTAACAGTAACAGGAATAGCAGTGACAGTAGCAGCAGTAGTAACAGCAGCAGCAGCAGTAACAACAGTAGTAATAGTAGTAGTAACAGCTTAACAGCAGCAGTCTTAGAAACAGTGACAACAGCAGTAGTAGTAACAGCAGAAATGCAGCAGTATCAGTAACAGCAGCAGCATCAGAAACAGCAGCAGTAGTAACAGCATAACAGCAGCAATAACAGTAACCTCATCAAACACAATAACAGTAACAACAGGAGTACCAGTAGCAGCATAACAGCAGTAGTAGTCACAACATAACAGCAGCAGCAGCACCAATAAAAGCAACAAAAATCCCGCTGTTGTAGCAGAAGTAAATAATTTAAATAACATAACATCAAAAGAAGATCCTTTACCCAACGCAGCGCTTCGAGTGCGATTGGCTGGAAAACACTGCTGTAACACGACGAAGTCACCGGGAGGGGGGGGAAATCAGAGCTGGCTGACCACCATGGGTAAAGTCAGAACAGCTAAAAACAACTAGAAGACTTGTGTCATACACATAATAATATGCACATACACAGGCCACCACCAATTCTCACAGGCCCAGGTAGGCAAGGTAAATGGACGTGTGACGTGGCCAGATTGGTACATGTACTAGTACTAGTACTACAATCACACCAGGCTCAGGTCGCATCGAACGACAAAACGACGACGTACCTGAAGATAACCAACCGGCAACCAGTCCACAAATATCTAGATCTTTTTTCTCCCTCCGCCGGTGTAATGCATTGTGCAACACACTTGCCAACATACAAAACCTCTTGCGATCCCACTCCTCTCCCCCCCCTCACACACACACACACATTAGACACAAAATACATGAAGACACATACGACAGACGGACGGACGGACGGACGGACGAACACACAGGTGGATACTATTCTCTAAAGAGGGAGTGTTATCATCACTGATAACGTCGAACGCCCCACAAACCAAATAACCAACAAGCTGACACGGAGACGGAGATATGACTTCTGATAATGGCAGAATTTGATTTTGACTTTATCCCATCCACCACTACGGGTGATCGGGGATGGGATTTACGGATTGTCCAGTAAACCGCCGAGGGATCCTTAATGTGCCCAAAGTGTTGTGATATGCACATGGGACCTCCTTGTTATCGTCCGTCTCCGATGGGATTCTGTGTCATTGGGGGGGGGGGACGCGAGAAAATCTTACAGCCGTCGGGGCTTGAACCCAAGATCTTTCCGTTGAGAGGCCGACGCCTTGCTCCTCGAGTACCCGAGTGCCTCGATAAAGGGATATACCACCGCCATGGCACGAAACACACGCAAGTAAATGACTGACACACACACACACACACACACACACACAAGTAAACCATAACGAGACACATCTTCGTGATAACAAAAGCAGCCACACATCTCTTCCTCCCTCCCCCCCCTCTCCCTTTTTTCTACCAGTGGCAGCCTCCAACCGCCCCACTTAGCAATTGGACGTCACACTGCCTGTGTCTTCCTTCATAGCAACTGACAGTGTGTTTGTTTCATTGAAATCGACCCCGTCCACCATACAAACGCACATTTCTTGACTACAGGGTGCATGTCAGCGCAGTAATTGGGAATTGATATCGCGTGTTCTTCATACTGACTGACCAAAATATGTGCGCATTGTGTGTCTGTGTGTGAGTATACATGTGTGAGTGTGTTTATGTGTGTTAATGACTTCCCAATACAACTTGTGGACAAATAAATACACGACCGACCAGGTAACACAAGGGACAATGTGTTCCAACAGGAGGCAGTGACTGCTAAAATAATCCCGGTCGTGTGGAATACCGCGGTCAATCTCTAGCCGATCGCGAAAAGAGGAGGGGAGAGCGAGAGAGAGAGAGAGAGAGAGAGAGAGAGAGGTGAGGAGCAACAGACAGGCAGTCAGAGAGACCATCTCCAACGCTGATCATTACCATAATTACTCCTTGTTAGGGTCAGACTATTGACTCACGACTCTGGCAACTGGTGGACATGTCTCAGCTCATTAGACGTCCATTAACACCTTTTGTCTTTTGTCGCACAGCTAGAGAACACAGGCACAGCACCACTGCCACTGCTCAACAAAAACACCAGTGATGAATATGGACGTAAGGAACAAAAACACCAGTGATGAATATGGAACAACGTAAGGAACAAAAACACCAGTGTGAATGAATATGGACGTAAGGAACAAAAACACCAGTGATGAATATGGACGTAAGGAACAAAAACACCAGTGATGAATATGGACGTAAGGAACAAAAACACCAGTGATGAATATGGACGTAAGGAACAAAAACACCAGTGATGAATATGGACGTAAGGAACAAAAACACCAGTGATGAATATGGACGTAAGGAACAAAAACACCAGTGATGAATATGGACGTAAGGAACAAAAACACCAGTGATGAATATGGACGTAAGGAACAAAAACACCAGTGATGAATATGGACGTAAGGAACAAAAACACCAGTGATGAATATGGACGTAAGGAACAAAAACACCAGTGATGAATATGGACGTAAGGAACAAAAACACCAGTGATGAATATGGACGTAAGGAACAAAGACAACGGAAAGAGAAAAAAACAAACAGAACATAAATAATCCACCAGTTGGGCATCCATAGAATCGAACCCGCGACCTTCGCCTCGCCATGGACAACAAAAAAAGAGCGCACTTTCCAACCAAGCGATGGGTGCCGACGCGACGCAGAGGTCGTGGGTTCCAATCCAAATGGTGCCCATGATTTGTCTCTGTCCATTGGTTGTATTTGACTTGTCTTCCATTTCGCTCACTGCCAACCAAGCTAACTCCACTACTCGGTGGGTGTCGACGCGAAGGTCGCAGATTCGTCGATTTTAGTGATGGGCCACATAATATTTGTTTCTGGTCTTTTCTTATGGTTTTTGTTCCTGAGGGGGAGGGGGTGGTTCTAATATTATTGTCGCAAGTGTTCTTTTATTCATCACTTTAGACACGCCCCTCGCCTCACTGTTTACCTCTGTGCGGCCACCAACCATACCCGTCCACCATTGGAGGAAAGGAAAGGTCCTACCAGCAAGGAGTTTTCGTGTCCGCCCCATAATGAACACCATGACCATCACAGACAAAAATGTCTAGCGTCCGCCATGATGAAGCCTAACTAGATCTAAGTATTATGTTATCACAATCTCGACCGCCATGATGAAGCCTAACTAGATCTAATTTATCACAATATGATGAAGCCTAACTAGATCACAATCTCGACCGCCATGATGAAGCCTAACTAGATCTAAGTATTATGTTATCACAATCTCGACCGCCATGATGAAGCCTAACTAGATCTAAGTATTATGTTATCACAATCTTGACCGCCACGATGAAGCCTAACTAGATCTAAGTATTATGTTATCACAATCTCGACCGCCACGATGAAGCCTAACTAGATCTAAGTATTATGTTATCACAATCTCGACCGCCATGATGAAGCCTAACTAGATCTAAGTATTATGTTATCACAATCATGACCGCCATGATGAACATCTTTACCAGTTTGTCCAAAGGTTGGTTTCATCCAACGTTACATGTAATACCCCATCCACCATAAGACACGGTGTTTGTTTAATTGAAATATAACCTCATCCACCATTGCAGTGATCTCAGGATGACATGAAAAGGAACCAATAATGTGAAGTGAAAGAGTGAAAGGAAAGAAATAAGACCTACCTACCTACCTACCAGCCAGCGCTCGCCAATCGCCCAACCATATATGCGGTGATCTCAGGGTGAATTAAGAGGAATCAAAAGGAGAAATATAGGTGAAAGGGACGGAGCCGGACCTACCAACGACCGCTAACCACCTAACCATATGCGGTGATCTCAGGGTGAATTAAAAGGAACCATCAAGGAGAAATATAGGTGAAAGGGACGGAGCCGGAACTACCAACCACCGCCAACCACATGCGGTGATCTCATGGTTAAATTATAGGGAACCAACAAGGAAAAATATATTAAATAAGTAAAAAGAGTGAAACGGAAGAGGTAGGACCGACCTACCCCACCACCACCACCACTAGGACCAAGAGAGCCCAAAACTCATCACCGGCTCCTCCACCCAAGCCATCACATCCATCATTGTTATCACGTGACACAAACAAGCCAGTCCATCCGTCAGAACATCGTCTACTTCAGCAGCACAGCTAGCTAGCCAGCGCATTACTCATGCTGGAGTCACACACGTTCACACACACACACACACACACACACACAACATGTTCTTCACCCCTAGATTTACGCCCCCCCCCCCCCATTCATTGTAATGATTTACCCCGTCATGATATGCGGTGATCCCCAGGGTTGGTTTGTTTGCTTCAAAGAAATTTACCCCGTCCACCATTGGAGGAAAGGAAAGATCGTACCAGTAGCGCCCGTAATCTCAGGGTAAATAATTAATGAAAAGGAAACAGCAAGATGAAGAAAGCTGAGAGAGAGAGAGAGAGAGAGAGAGAGAGAGAGAGAGAGAGAGAGAGAGAGAGAGAGAGAGAGAGAGAGAGAGAGAGAGAGAGAGAGAGAGAGAGAGAGAGAACAATGTGAAAAATGTGATAAAGGAAAGAAGAAGAAGCTAGAACACACCCAAGCGTCCACCCACCCATCCACCCCTGACGCTAGTCAAGTCGTGTTTATTTTCAGTACCAAAAGCGACTATACGTCTGGGTAGTAGCGGTAGACGAAGTACAGTTCTTGCCTGCCTTTTTCTAATCTTTTCAGCCTCATCATTATTCACACTACAACTACAACAATCCGCCGCCGTCACCGAAAACGATTTCGTAGAACGTGCAAGCCACGACTCCGTGGTTCAATAAAGTAGGCTAGCCTCGGGTAGGGTGGCGATAATAGGCAGCAGAGGGAAGAGGGTGAAGGAAGAACACAGGAAGGGGAAAGAGGAGGAGGAGGAGGAGGACGAGGAGGAGGAGGAGGAGGAAGAGTCGAGAGATCGGTCTATTAGATGGCTAATCGTTAACGCATTCCTCCCAACCTCTATTTCCATTCCAACCAAATCCCACATACCCCTCCCCAACCCCGTGTTATTTATTTTCTCGTCGCCACCTCAGTTGCTCGAAAGCTCATTTTCTTCCTTCCCTTCTGTCTTGTATCACCAAATCGATTTTTTTTCATCTCGCTTCGTGAAACACCCCACCCCTCCCTCCCCTCTTTCCATCTCCCCCAAACTATACATTGCTCCTCTCCCACCTCCCATTGCCTCTTTTCATTTCTTCCTCCCCATCCAATGTTATAGCTGCCATCTATCACATCAGCAAGCTCCGTCGTCACCCCTCCCACCCCACGATTCCCTATTCTTCCAGGGAGGGGAGGAGGAGGCGCGTGCGTGTATCGATCGGAAGCCTTAAGACTTGCACCCTGTAAACGCCGCGAGACTGACTACACTAGTTGGGAGGGGGATGAGGTGGGGGGGGGGGAAGCAATGAGCTTGTAGGAGTGGAGGAAAATCGATTTCTATAATGGGCCACGATAATGCGATGCTATCGACCAGGGGCCAGGCAACTAACTATGAAAAACCCGCGTGTGTGCGTGCGAGCGTGAGCGCCAGCGAGCGTTTCTGTCTGTCTGTCTGTCTGCCTGTCCGTGCGAGGCTGTGTTGAGGGGGGGGGGGGGGGTTGCGACTGGGCGTGCGAATAAATAAAAGAAGACGAGACTGACTAGCCGTGGAAGACGGAGATAGAAGGGACAGGGCGGAGGACGACGAGAGAAGTGAGATGGTGGTTAGTTAGTTAGTTGTGTAGTGAGGGGACCGGCGAATGAAAATCTCGCAGTCATCCAACGCAGACACGCAAACACACATACACACACACGTACACGAACTCACACACAGAGTCGGCGATCACGGTGGCAAAGGAAGCCGTGAAAAGGGTCGAGGCGGAGAGATGCTGAAACCTGAAATGAGAAGGGGGTGGGGATGGGGATGGGATGTGTGGAAGGGTTGCGTTGAAAGGTGGAAGGGAAGGGGGGTGGTGGTGGGACAGGGTGGTGGAATCGGAACAGCGAGAGGTCCTGGCCCTCTATTGAATGAAGGAAGAAAAAAGAAGCAATAAAAAAAAAACAAACACACACACACACAAAAAAGAAGTGGGTTTTGGGCAAAGAAAGCAGCTTCGTCCAGGACAGCGGCGGTCTTCGATCTAACAGCGATGAGGAGGAGGCACAGTTTTGGGACAGAAAGCGGGAAGGAGTGGTGAGACTCATCAGCCAGGGGCAGGTGCGGGGGTGGGGGGGTGGGGGGGTGGAGAGATGAGCAAAGAAGATTCGCGAAGGGACGGCCGGTTGTTTGGGAGGTTGGGGTGGGGGGGGGGTTTGGGTAGGAAACAGAAGTCGAGGGAGTCATGCTTGGTTGAAAAACGATGTTGACCTCACTAGAGTTTTAGAAAAGATATGTTTGCTTGTCCGTTCTTAGACGATTTATCACAATTTTACTGTCGTATTTTACGTCTTGGTTGGCAACAAGATGCAGTGATGATGTAACTTGTATTAACTCCTTTGCGGTCAATAACCAAAAAAAAAAAACAACTACAAAATCGCTGCCCTTTCCTGGCACAGTGCGACGGTAGTAGTCAGATCTGGTCATTTCACCAACTTGGAACGGTGCTGTCTCTGGGTTTTGAAACCCCCATCGCTCATAATCTCACCCGTTCACTTCAGATTGATTTAAAGAAAAAGGTAGCAGTTGTTGGTCTCATTGTCGTCCTTTTTCAAAACCAAATAGATCTAGTTATTTTTACGCACAGCCAGCTATGCGTAATACGGGTCTGGGAATCTGTTTTCGTTGCAATTTGACCTGTCCATCTTATGCAGTGATCTCAAGCAGAATCAAGAGGAAGCAGCAAGATGAAAAGTTAAGTAGAAGAGTGAAAGGAAAGAAGTAGGGCCTAACAGCAACGCCCGCTAACCACTCACTGACACGGAAAGAAGTGAAAGACCTACCAGCAAGCCCTTTGCCAACAGCCCACGTGAAGACAATTATTGTTAGCTGTGTGTGGAGGTGGGGTGGGGAGGGGGGGTGGGTGGGCGCTGGGAGCTGCTACAGAATGCAAAGAAACGACACGAACAGAGGGCCTCCAAGTAATGAATGCACTGCAAACCTTTCCTTTCTACCTTATTATCCCGGCCATGTCCCAGTTTTCCACTGCTGACACCACCACACCACACTAGACAATATCCCTCATATTACTCCTCTTGCCCCCCCCCCCCTGTGTGTGAGAGAAAGACAGAAGGAAAACCAAACAGGCCCACCAGCAAAGTAAACAGCATTGAAAAGGGGACATACACATACATACATACATACACACATACACAAACACACACACACACACACACACACGTATGTGTCGACTACTGTTTACAAAATGTCTACCTTGTCTCTCCAGTCCACCAGTAGTCGTGGCTGTGAAGAGCAAAAGCAAAGCCGCGCAACCTCACTTATTTGACTGGCAACCGCAACCTCACTTATTTGACTGGCAACAGCAACTCACTTATTTGACTGGCAACCGCAAATTTGACCAACAAATAAAACCCGCGCCGCAGAGAGGGAAGAACAGAGAGGGAGACAGCCAGCCACGATGAGCGGGAGGGAGGGGTTATTTTATTCTTCCTTTTTTCATATTCAGTACGTTTACAGTGAATACGTTAAGAAGAGCAGTAAGGTAGTACTTAAGTACCCACTCGCCCTTTTTAAGCGGACATAGGATCATCCATCGATCATACAGCACAGAACTGCAGGAGAGGTTAAGCGTGTGTAAGACTTCTGAGAGGGGAAAAACATGGATGAGAAAAAAACAGAGACAGACAAACAGAAAGACAGACAAACAGAAAATGCTCGAGATCGGGAGCAGACTCCTTTGTTCCCCCTAAGTAGATTTGTCTATTTGCGGACGGCGCACACGAGACATTAATAATTGACAATGATATTAATAATTGACAATGATATTAATAATTGTTGATGACACTAATAAAAGATTAGTAAAAGATAAATGGGAGTGCGGTCCCCGATTTCAGTTCACTGACCGACGTCCTAAACAGACACGTCTTAACACCTGGTGCATTCTATAATTCTGAGCTGGTTCAGATTGCGCCAAAGACTTTGTTACCAGACCACTTCAAGTAACCATATTCTGCATTCCTATTTTGAATGATTTCAAGATCCGTTTTCATTTGAAGAATGTGTTTCTACCCAAAAAGTTGCGTGTAAGGAAAAAATGTCCCATTGCTTATCCCATCTTTTGTGTAGAAATTCCATTCCTCACGTAAGCCGCCATTTTCATTTCAATAGGTTTTACACATAAAAAATCGGAGAATCGTATCACTCAAGCCTACTGTCCAGCTGATCCAAGTAGTATCGTTATCGCTGCGGGTACCAGTCGTATGCTAGTAAAGTTATTCTGTACATAAATTATACACAGGCATACCATAGTCTCTCGGTACCCTCCTGGAAAAACTAGTACAACCAATGCACCATAACATGCACCTACATTTAATAGAGAAGAGAAGAGCCACTGTGGAGTGAAGTCAAAAGGCCACAACTTCACCAATAAAGACAGAACAAACACGTGACGTTTCTGGTGTAACCCCTCGTCAGACAACAAACGAGGTAGATCTAGATCTAGATCTAAACACTTATTCGGGCATTACATAGTGTGATGTCATTCGGGTATCACATAGTGTGATGTCATTCGGGCATCGCATAGTGTGATGTCATCCGGGCATCGCATAGTGTGATGTCATTCGGGCATCGCATAGTGTGATGTCATTCGGGCATCGCATAGTGTGATGTCATTCGGGCATCGCATAGTGTGATGTCATTCGGGCATCGCATAGTGTGATGTCATTCGAGCATTACATAGTGTGATGTCATTCGGGCATCGCATAGTGTGATGTCATTCGGGCATCGCATAGTGTGATGTCATTCGGGCATTACATAGTGTGATGTCATTCGGGCATCACATAGTGTGATGTCAGAAGAAGAACAGAGAGGAAGAAGAAAGAGGGGGAGAGTAGAATAGCAAAGAAGGTAATATAGTATATCTACATGTAGCAAAGAAGGTAATATAGTATATCTACATGTAGCAAAGAAGGTAATATAGTATTATATCTACATGTAGCAAAGAAGGTAATATAGTATTATATCTACATGTAGCAAAGAAGGTAATATAGTATTATGTCTACATGTAGCAAAGAAGGTAATATAGTATTATATCTGCATGTAGCAAAGAAGGTAATATAGTATTATATCTACATGTAGCAAAGAAGGTAATATAGTATTATATCTACATGTAGCAAAGAAGGTAATATAGTATATCTACATGTAGCAAAGAAGGTAATATAGTATATCTACATGTAGCAAAGAAGGTAAGGAAGGTAATATATATATCTACATGTATATCTACATGTAGCAAAGAAGGTAATATAGTATATCTACATGTAGCAAAGAAGGTAATATAGTATTATATCTACATGTAGCAAAGAAGGTAATATAGTATTATATCTACATGTAGCAAAGAAGGTAATATAGTATTATATCTACATGTAGCAAAGAAGGTAATGTAGTATTATATCTACATGTAGCAAAGAAGGTAATATAGTACTATATCTACATGTAGCAAAGAAGGTAATGTAGTATTATATCTACATGCAGATCTATAATCTGGTAGCAATAAAGCAGATGAGTAACGTAAACAACTATAAATCTACCTCATACACAAATGAAATAGAATAAAAATAGCCCCTCTAGCAATGAAAAATAATGAAATCGAGTCACGTAATGCTGGCAATGACAGCCATGGTGGTGTGCATCGTACGAAATCTTGTCTCCCCTACACTCACGTCACATGATACCAAATGGAACCGCCAAATATTTATTTATCGACGGCTGCTTTTTTTTTTTTTACAAACGATCCTCCGAATACACTGGCTCGACACCATCAGCAACAAGAGATGTTTGGGGAAAGAAGCTCCCAATTTTCGGGTCGAGGAGGACATGAAAAAGAGAGAGATGGTGGTGGTGGATAGAAAGGTCACACGCTGAGAAAACCTAAGCTAAACACCACTACATGTATTATAGGCAAGCCCTGACCTGGATTCCGCAGGGGGAAAGAAAAGGAGGAAGATCTCCAAAGACCAAGGGACATGGAAGCAGAAGCAAAGAAGATGAGATACGGGTACGGCTGGCATGGGGATGAAAAGATAGCCCAGGACCGTGGAAAATGGAGGGCACTTGTGGATGGCCTATGCCCCAAAAAGGGGAAGCAAGCCTAAGCACGTAGGATACCAAATGAACTATTAATCTGCCCTTCATCGACCCGCGTGCTTTCAAGCTGTGGGAACACAATCACACATCACACGTGCAAGTGAAATTTGAAATGGAGAGTCCATTACCGATCGTAAAGTCAAAGTCATCATCTGATGGCCATGAAAACCAACACTATGCAAAAGAAGCTAAAACTTTTTCTAGACCATTCTTTTGTCGTCTCAACAAAAATAACACAACAACAGCTGTTACTTGTAGCATATGGCTACTACATCTGCCACCAATGATGACATACCAACATCATAGTACTCTTTCAACACAAAAATGGAAGGGGAGGAGGAAGTAGAGAGGATTTTTTCTTTCGTTGAAATTTACCCCAATACACACCATAGGCGACGATCTCAGGGTAAATTAAGAAGAAAACGCAAGGTGAAGGTTATGTAGTAAGAGGAAAACGCAAGGTGAAGGTTATGTAGTAAAAGGAAAGGAGTGGGACCTTCGCGTACCAGACCAACCAACTCTATGGGCAGAGGAACTTGGGGATGGGGGGGGGACGTTTTATTTGATTGAAATGTACCCTGTCCACCATAGGATTGTGATGTCATGGTTAGTCACCAATACGAGGGAGAAAGCAAAAGATGAAATGAGTGAAATGAACCAAGTAGGACCTACCGACTTCGCCCGCCAACCGCCAGCGGGAAGAAGAGGGAAAGGAGCAAGAGGGAGGGTGGGGGTGGGGGGGGAGAACCTACATAGTGAAGTCAACAGACTCAAGGGCTGTTCCAAGCTGTTACTCTGCCACGCCGAAAGCCTAGCTAATATTATTATCAACATGTCAGTTCTCTGCTTTCGATGCGATAGTAGCAAAGCTAGTCGGGGACGTATCGACGTATTGAATAAGGCAAGTTGGGTTGGGGGGGGGGGAGGGAAGAGAGAGAGTGAGAGTGAGAGAGAGAGAGAGAGGGGGAGGGAGGGAGAGAGAGAGAGAGAGAGAGAGACAGACAGACAGACAGACAGACAGACAGACAGACAGACAGACAGACAGACAGACAGACACAAACATACAGACAGACAGAAAGAGATACGCAAATACTTGTAGTACGAGCGATCGATAACAAGTATTATTCATTGGAAACAGTTTCTGTTAGCGGTTTTAACGGCGCGCTGTTGTGAAAGGACATCCCGGGGGAGGGGAGGAGGGGGTGTAAGGCTACCAACACGGCAGAGCTAAGAGAATCACTGCCCGTTTGAAAAGATGCAAAGAATACCCCCCCCCCCAAACAACACACACACACAAATTGAATCAGTACCCCCAATTAAGAGGTAATGTGAGGATAGATAAAAAGGTAAGAAACAAAACCTATAAAATAAAAAAGCCCCTATCAACACCCCACAGGTTTTAATTGGTCTTTATTTCTGTACTCTCTCGTGTTGTTAAAATCGTGGATGCATAGAATTAAGATAGCATAAGCAAGGCCCTCAAGTGCCTGGTTGAAATTTACCCCCGCCCAGCAAATGCGATGATCCTAACTTCCAAGAGATGAAAGATAACCAGTGAAAAACAAACCAAACACCTTTTTTTCCAAAAACATTGGACCAGAGTTGAGATAGACAAGGCAGACATGACCACCACCAGATGGCAGCACAGCTAGCTTTCAGGGTTTCGGTCTTCACAGACAGACAGTCAGTCAGACGACACGAGAGGAGGCCGACGGTTTGTTTAAACCAACATACCTTACTCACTCTGGTCAGCCAGCAGGCAGGCAGGCAGGCAAACAGACAGACAGACATCCACTCCAAGCCGGTGTCAGGTGAGCACAACATCACCAGGCCACAGAGAGAGAGAGACACGACACCAAATCAATACGCTGCCATCCAGGAGAGAGAGAGAGAGAGAGAGAGAGAGAGAGACAGGAGGAGAATAGTATAGCCAGCTAGGCCTTTAGTTTGCTGCGTAATGCACGTAATACGAACCAACCATGAGCTCTGCGCGTGGACCACAGGAGCGTCCTCCTCCTCCTCCTCACCCTCTTCCTTATCATGCTCTCCCCCGATAGACAGCACACACACCCTACTCTTCCTACCAAACCTCTTCCCCTTGTTCATGGTCCCCCCGACAGACACCCCATACTACTCCACTCATGGTCCCTCCGTCATACACCCCATACTACCCCACTCCTCATGGTCCCTCCGACATACACCCCATACTACCCCACTCCTCATGGTCCCTCCGACAGACACCCCATACTACCCAATCCTCATGGTCCCTCCGACAGACACCCCATACTACCCCATTCCTCATGGTCCCTCCGACAGACACCCCATACTACCCCACTCCCCATGATCCCTCCGACAGACACCCCATACTACCCCACTCATCATTGTCCCTCCGACAGACACCCCATACTACCCCAATCCTCCTCATGATCCCTCAGACAGATACCCAATACTACCCCACTCCTCGTTGTCCCTCCGACAGACACCCCGTACTACCCCACTCCTCATGTTCCCTCCGACAGACACCCCAAACTACCCCACTCCTCCTCATGTTCCCTCCGACAGACATCCCATACTACCCCACTCCTCATGGTCCCTCCGACAGACACCCCATACTACCCCACTCCTCATGGTCCCTCCGACAGACACCCCATACTACCCCAATCCTCATGGTCCCTCGGACAGACACCCCATACTACCCCAATCCTCATGGTCCCTCGGACAGACATCTCATACCCTTTTCCTCCTCCCTTTCGGGACCTCAGATCAACTTCCCACAGCCTATTCCTCCCCTCTTGATCATGGACCCTCTGATCGACATCCAACACCCTTTTCCTCCCTTTCCGATCATTGTCCCTCCGACTAACTCTCCACATCTTTCTCCTCCTCATACCTCTGTCTCCTCTCCTCCTCTGCCCGGCCCCTCCGATCGACACCTTTTCTTCTCTACCACTTAACCACCCACCTATCGTCCTAGAGTCCGTGGCCTTTGTACCGTTGTACTACCATCCCCTCCCCCCCTCCTCCCACCCAAATCAAGCCTTTAACCGAGTCACGCCGATTTATCAGCGGTCTCCTTCCTAAGCTTAGACTAGCGAGGACACCGCTGGCTATCGCAAAGTGGGGAGTAGCCATAACGCTGACAGCCAGCTTACGTAAACAAAACTAATCAATAATCTCCATACTGCTTTATCGTACGATATTATATAAGTAACATAACAACTTTAGTTTCGTGGAATTTTACCCCGTCAACCATATTTGTACAGACGCTTTCATTTTCAGCTCAGTGTGAAATTAAGACTGGGGGAAAAGACCAGAAAGTGACAAAATAAGAAATAGGACCTACGTACTGGTCCAAATCATCAACCTTCCACGACTGAACCGAAAGAACCACTGGTCATCGATCTCGTTGGAAACTGACCACCCCCACCACCTTGACAAAAAAAAGCTCGTCGCTAACCTTTCGAACCACCGCACATGGTGGACAGGACAACTTTTGAAACAGAGAAAGCAAATAAACGAACACAAACCAAAACAAGAAACGATTGCAGAGAGGCCTAACAAGCAAAACGCACGAGATCACACATAAGTAAGGAAATGGCCATCCAAACCTATGTAGTATGTGCAACCCGACAATGCAGTGGTATACGCAAGCTTTCCAAATGTGACAATTTATTGGCAACGGAATTGCGTTTTAAAATAGATGTCACCCCAATGGACAGAACGCGTTTACTACCCAGGGCACCTCGATGTTGAACCTGAAAATGGAAAACATCAAACAAAGCAAACATCACTGGGAAAGGGCAATCATGAAGAAAAAAAAAACCTTGGAGGGGGGGGGGGGGGGAATGATAACGAAAACACTTTTTAGGGAAAGGATGATAATGACAAACACCTAAGTGAGTGAAAGGATGATAATGACAAAAGCCGCGGGGAAAGGATGATGATAATGAACGTAACAAGGCACAGTATGGAAAGGATGATAATGAAAAAACCCATAGGGGAAGGATAATAATGAACAAGACAGGTCACGGTAGGGAAATGATGACAATGAACTAAAAGGTACCTTAGGGAAAAGAGAATAGGGCAGGGTAAGGAAATGATGATAATGAACTCAAAGGTACCTTAGGGGAAAGGATGATAATTAATCAAACAAGGTAACTTAGGGAGAGAAATAACTATGAGCGAAACATGACACCCAGGAAAAGGATGACATTGAACGAAACAAGATGCTTTAGGAAAAGGATGATAATGATCAAAACAAGATGCTTTAGGAAAGGGATGATAAGGATCGGAACAAGATACCAACGGGAAAGGATGATAATGGACGAAACATAGCACCTTAAAAATGGGGGAAGGGAAATGAGTAAAACAAGGTACATTGGGGGAACGGATGAAACTAAAGTAAAAACATAAAAACACTTAACGGAAAGGAGAAAACCAACGGCACTAGGCACATCGCGTGCGTGGAAATGAAAATACTGAGAGTACCACCTTGGGGGTAAAGTACGACAATACATTAAACGTAAAAAGGGCACTTCATAGAGAGGATGAAGATGAACCACATTAGCAAGGCAACCAGTAGAACCTATCAACCGCTTCCTTGCCCACCAGGATGAAGGCTATACAGAACAAGTGTACACAACCCTTTTGTTTCACATTAGAAGAGGCATTACAATTTAGCCCCTCCACCGTTATATGCAATGATTTCACTTTCAGGGCAAATGAGAGGAAACGGCCAAATAAAATATACGCGAAAGAGCCAAGGGGAAAACTGTGGGACCCACCAGCATCCCATGCCAACCGCCCACTTAGAAGAGGCATATATATATATACATTCATAAGTGTGGTGTAAGTGTTAGAAAATCGTTGAGACTTATAACTTTTATACGAATAGCGTAACAGACTGTTGGGAGTCGATATTTAGCCCCATTTTACCATGTGCGGTGATCACCATTTTACCATGTGCGGTGATCGCCATTTACCATGTGCGGTGATCACCATTTACCATGTGCAGTGATCACCATTTACCATGTGCGGTGATCACGTGGTGAATTCAAAGGGACATGGGTGAGTGGTGAAGTGAAGGGAAATAAGTTGGGACCTGCCAATGCCAGAGGCGCCCGACAACGGCCCATGACACTGAGCGAGGAGCCATTCAGAACCTAGGAAGTTTTGTTTGTTTGTATGACATGAACTGCATCCACCATATATATATATATGTATATGCGGTATTTGTTTGTATGACATGAACTGCATCCACCATATACATATATATATATATATATATATTTGTTTATTTGTTTGTTTGACATGAACTGCATCCACCATATACATATATACATGCGGTAGTTGTTTGTTTTTGACATGAACTGCATCCACCAAATACATATATGTATATGCGGTAGTTGTTTGTTTGACATGAACTGCATCCACCATATATATATATATATATATATATATATATATATATATATATATATATATATATATATATATATATATATATATATATATATATATATATGTAGTTGTTTGTTTGACATGAACTGCATCCACCATATACATATATGTATATGCGGTAGTTGTTGTTTGACATGACATTAACTGCATCCACCATATATATATATATGTATATGCGGTAGTTGTTTGTTTGACATTAAATGCATCCACCATATATATATATATATATATATATATATATATATATATATATATATATATATATATATATATATATGCGGTATTTGTTTGTTTGACATTAACAGCATCCACCATATATATATATATATATATATATATATATCATATATATATATATATATATATATATATATATATATATATATATATATGCGGTAGTTGTTTGTTTTGACATTAACTGCATCCACCATATATATGTATATGCGGTAGTTGTTTGTTTGACATGGACTGCATCTACCATATACATATATATATATATATATATATATATATATATATATATATATATATATATATATATATATATGCAGTAGTTGTTTGTTTGACATGAACTGCATCCACCATATACATACATATATATATATATATATATATATATATATATATATATATATATATATATATATATATATATATATATATATATATATGCGGTAGTTGTTTGTTTGACATGAACTGCATCCACCATATATATATATGTATATACGGTATTTTTTGATTGACATTTACTGCATCCACCATATATATATGTATATGCGGTAGTTGTTTGTTTGACATGAACTGCATCCACCATACATATATATATATATATATATATATATATATATATATATATATATATATATATATATATATATATATATATATATATATATATATATATATGCGGTAGTTGTTTGTTTGACATTTACTGCATCCACCATATATATATATATATATATATATATATATATATATATATATATATATATATATATATATGCAGTAGTTGTTTGTTTGACATGAACTGCATCCACCATATACATATATATATATATATATATATATATATATATATATATATATATATATATATATATATATATATATATATATATATGCGGTAGTTGTTTGTTTGACATGAACTGCATCCACCATATACACATATATATATGCGGTAGTTGTTTGTTTAATTGAAAAATGTGCCCTGTACACCAGTGTGGTGATCTCAGTGGGAACGAAGAGGAAACAGCAAGGTAGCGAGAGGTGAAAAGGTAAAATGAAAGAAGTAGGACCAGGTATCAGAAACGTCCGCTTACCGCCTGCACCACATGCGGTAATTTCAGGAGGTATTAAGAGGAAACAGCAAGATGAAAGACCAGCGAAAAGTGAAAGAAAAGAAGTAAGAACTACCAGTCGCACCCATCAACTGCCCTCATCTAGGAAGGAATAAAACCCATTAGAAACAAGACAGGTAAAGTATTTATATATATATATATATATATAACAAAAGATAACAACAACACTTACAACAATAAGAAATAGCATGCATACAAATACATGTTACTTTTATATATTACGTCAATTACAGGAAAGAATAACAATAGAAAAGATTGACAAAGATACACAGAACAATGATTTTGTGTCCGAAATACACACAAACTAGATCTATAAGCTGCAATGATTTCTGATTGCATAGCACTAGCTATTAATTCTACGCCTTTCACGCGAAAAGTATGACAAAAGGCAATTCTGTGCTCAATGTCGTATCAACAAGATTTACTAACAAACTATGAACATGCAGTTTAACTCAAGTGAGATGAGAAGAAATGTGAAAGAACAGGGGGGGGGGGAAAAAGATAATAGAAAGAAAGAAAAAGAGAAAAAAAGGAGGAAAGAAAGACAATCTATTAACTACTCCAAAGCCCCTCAACGTTTGTTTACCCAATACCCCACCACCCCCACCTGTTTCACAATCCTCGTAGACATATCAGTGTCTGTCTCAGGTTCCCTTTAGAAGCCACGCTGTTGTGTTTTGGATTATTACATTCAAATTCACCCCCCCCTCCACCAATTTTGCTGTGATCTCAGGGAAAATTAAATAAGAGAAAGGGTAGTATGAAAACTAAGGGGAAAGACAGGTGTCAACAGGCGAAGGCAAACAAAGAGGAGAGACGATGATAATAACAACAATATATGTCGACAAGACAAAAAAAAACAAATGGCACATTTACGTTGTCCACAACAACACACATATTTATTAATATACCTTTTTTTTTTTTTTGTTGGTGTAATTTACAAAAAACCAAAGACTCAAGTATTGCACGCATGCGCGGGGAGGGGAGGGGAAGGGGTGGCACATCCAGCAGACACTTGGAAACTCCAAAAAAAGCTGGTATAACAATAAAAGAAATAAAAAATAAACAAGTTTTTTAAAATAAATAATAATATACAATTGGGTAGAGAAATCAATCACGGAGCACAGCGATCAAAACAGGTACTATATTATATATTCCATGGTGTGTGCGTGTGTGTGTGTCTCTCTCCATCCAGGTGGGTGTACTCCAATGTATAAAAGCATAATCCAGAGACACGACGACGATAACATGTGGAAAAACTAGAAGAAGTACATGGTCCGTGGACAATTACTCCAAAAACAAGGAGGGGGGTAGAATCTTCTCCTTTCTCTTCTTCTTCTTTCCAGGCGATTTTTATTTTAATATTTTCTCTTCAAGGCTGTTGCAACAATGATAATCAAAAGGGTATACTCCAAAAAATCTTTACCGGGGTATAATCCAGAAATCATAAATATATAATCCGCGCTTGTTGCAAGCGATGGTCATAAAAATTTGGTAACAAAAAGTTTACAATGATACATCCTCGTATTAGCATAATATATACATCCACAATGTAGGTAGGTGTCCTGGGTGGGGGGACGGGCAGCGGTAACGATGGCAGGCAGAGCACAGAAGTAAACTCAATCACGTAACGACACACACTGTGACACTCCCAGAAAGAAACATGTCAAAACGAAAAAAAAATAATAATAAGAAATGAATTGTTAAAAAAAAAAGTTTTTTAAAAACCAAAGAGGAAATAACTCCATTTCACGACGAAGTGGTACGGGTATTTAACTCCATCACATAGAGAACAGTTATGCAGTACATCCAAATAGGGGTGGGCGGGTGGGTAGCTGAAACGCCAAATATCTAGGTAAAGTCATTATCAAGATCTCACGATATATAATAGGCCATATATATATATATATATGTATATATGTATATATATATATATATATATATATATATATATATATATATATATATATATATATATATATATATATATATATATATATATATATACACACACACACATAAACATATTGAAAAATGATTCATAAAAGGGGTGGGGAGCAGGTGAAACAGCCAAATATCTAGTAACGTCATTATCAAGATCTCACGAGAGGACTGCACACCAATATATTTGGAAGAAGAAAAAAACACAAAGGAAACACAAATAAGAGAAATACAGAAATGCCTTGGGGAATAATGTTTATTTCTGGAAAGTTGACCCCCCGACCCCAGGAGAAGGGGTGAGAGGACGCGTGCATCTGGGGAGGAAATAAGCAGAACAAGGCATGAAATATTGACAGGGGTGAGTGAGCGTTGATGACGTAACACGAAGGTCGATTTGCCGTGACAAAGCGTTACTACTCTTCCTGACGAGAGAGAGAGAGAGAGAGAGAGAGAGAGAGAGAAGAGAAATGCGTTTCCCTTTGGCGCGTTATCGACCTTAGCCCCCTCTTCCAATATTAACAATATCCTTTCACCGTTGCTACCGAGACTCTCTAATGCAGGGTGAAGGAGAGAATGGATAGTTATCGTTAAAGGTAAATACGGACGTACAGACTCAAAAAGCCAAATTCACGATTATCACGTCGTGGTCGACAGCCGCTATGGCTACACCGATACGTAAGGACGTCGCTTTTTACGGACGGGAGATACTCGATGGCGAGAGAACATGAGGACACACCAACGTACACAGAATGGCGTGCAGCACATTGTCGGTTGTCGGTTGAGATAATACCGGTGTGTATGCTTGCAGCAGTAGTTCGTACCCTTGTGGATCATGTTGATTGGATGAGTCAATTAACAAAACCTCCATTGCTCGACAGATTTGTCACACCACTGTACTATTCTAAAACGCGAAAATAGATCGAACAAACATACATCTCTGCCGTTTTTTGTAGAATGCTTGATAAGGCTAACAAAACCCAGGGGGAAAGGGGGGGGGGGGAAGAAGAAGAGAGAGAAGAGAAGAGAAGAAAGAAGAGAGAGAGAGAGAGAGAGAGAGAGAGAGAGAGAGAGAAACAAAAATGTAAAGAGACCGCGAGATTATTGTTTTACTTCATTTAAATTAACGTAGCCTATTATGCGGTGACCTCAGTGTAAATGGATTTAGATCAACGTATGCCAAAAGGCTTGGGAAGGTGAACTGAGTAGAGTCTTGCGTGGGAGAGGCTGTGTCACAAACAGTAAAACCATCAGCTGATGACCTTTATATCTCCAAGCGCGATGTCGAGTATATTCCCTTTGACAATGTGGCCATGACGCATCTGACCTCTTACACAACGGTCGGACGGAAGGACGATGACACAGCACAATTTGGACAGCCAATGCATTTCCTGTAGTGTTTAAAATATTCTATTCTTACCATCTTACAATCGCCATTTTATTCAGACTGAGAGCAGAATGAGACTGAGGCCCTAACGGTGGGTTGAAAAGAGAAATGAACGGGCGGGGGGGGGAGAGACAACGGGATGGGGGAAGAGGTGGGGGGCGCATACGTGGACGAAGTTGAAAGGTCAGGGGTTAGCCTTAGGCAGAGCAGGACGACCAACCCCAAGCATGAATACCAAGAGGAGGACAAACAAGAAGAAGACGGACGAATACTGGAGGTCGACAAGACTGCTACAAACTTACGTTTGGCCCAACTGCTGAAGGAAGAGGACGCTGGGCGCGAGCTGGGCGCCGAGGTGGCGCTGGTGTAGCTGCCGTTGCCACTACGGATGTTACCGCCAGAGGTGGCCGCTGGGGCCCCACCGCCGCCGCTGTTTGACGCATTGGCCAGCACCACGGTGCCCGTGGAGCCCTCCCAGTAATCCGTGCGCAGGATTACCTCCCCCGAGCTATTTTACAGCGTGGTGGGCCTTGGCGGCAGACTTGATATCATTGAAGGCCACGGTAGCTGTTTGACCGGAGTCATTATCCTTGGCGGTCTGAAGCTTGACGCTTTGGATCTTGCCGTACCTGCAATGAGAAATGGTAAAAATGAACGTTAATAATAATAATAATAATAATAATAATAATAATAATAATAATAATAATAATAATAATAATACGACAGCCATAGCTGAAAAGTAAACGGAATCAAGGATCAATTAAGTGACATGGGATGATCTTACGGTCATTTAAAATGTCATAGGAGGACGAATGATAATAACATACGGTTACGACCTACCAACTACTGCAGTCCCACACTCTTGGGCGCAAGTTTACAACGTGGACATTTTGATGTACCGGTACACGACGACGTAATAAGTCGACAAGAAGTTGCTCCTGAAACGAAGCCCCCATTCAGAGGGAGCTTTAAATATGAGAGTTAAAAAGCAAACCTCGTTCATAGTAGAGACGATGATTTAAGAACAGACCTCGTTCATGAGAACGATAGTTAAAGAACGATGAGTTAAAGAAAAGACAGACCTCGTTCACAGTAGAGACGATGAGTTAAAGAACAGACCTCGTTCATAGAAGACACGATGAGTTAAAGAACAGACCTCGTTCATAGTAGACACGATGATTGAAAGAACAGAACTCGTTCATAGTAAACAAGATGATTTAAGGAACAGACCTCGTTCATAGTAGACAAGATGGCTGCTCGATGGACAAAAAAAAACCCCTGATTGCATCGTCGTGACTATTTCACTGCATCACTAGTCTAAGTGTTGGGTTTTTCTGTAAAACACAACCAGGTGAGCTTTACGTTTCATCGAAATTTCCCCAATACACCATGTGCTATGATTTCAGAGGAAACAGCCAGATGAAAGATAAGTGGACGAATAAAGGGAAAGAAGTAGGCCTTACCAGTACCACCTACCAACTCGTCACCCATAAGAAAAGGAGGGGGGCATGACCTTTGAGGTGGACTAAGCCTACAACAACAAAACAACCACCACCCATTATTATAATAATCGTAGCCGCGAAACATGGCCCAGAAATCAACAAGCAGCAGCAGTAACAGCAGCTGCCTGAGGGGACACCACGACCATGCTGCCACTAGCGCCGCTGGGGTTAATCCACATGGACCATTACTACTTTAATAATAATTGTAGCCAGTACACTATAGTAGCCGCTCTCTTCGTTTACTTCGCACTGAAAAATGGCCACCGGGACATAAAGCAACAACAATTACTAACACCCCCCCCCGTGTTGGTTCCGGTGAGATTGCATGTGAAAGAATTCAGGGGCACGCTGAAATACAAGTTCAGATAATAGTATAATTGCAAAAACTTGGTTCAAAAAGGCACACACAAAAAAACAACAACCCAGCAGTAGTATCTGCCTACTCCAGGGACTCCATGCTCCCACCAGCGCCGCTAGGGTTAATCACCAAGACTATTATTATAACTAGTGTAGCCAGTAGTGGCCGCGCCCTTTGTCTATATTTTACTTGCCACTGACAGGTGGACACTGGGACACCTACGGCAACAACAACAATTACTGCCCCCGTGTTGGTTTGGTGAGATTGGATGTGAAAGAAATCCGTGAACGGTGGAATATGCATCAAACAAATACACGACACCTATTGTAGTCGTGCGCTTTGGCCTCGGGGTGGTGGCTCTTCCTCCGGATGGTGGCTCTGGGGGGGGGGGGAAAGACGCTGGGACATTATTCTCACAACAGATCGCTTCATCCCAACCAGATGCAAGCGCGACTACCAGCTTTGGTAGATGACAGGGACATCCTATGCTGGCAGTTTCATTGAAATTTACCACGTCAACCATAGGCGGTGGTGATCTCAGGGAAAAGAGGGATAAAAGAGTGAAAAGAAAGACGTAGGACTTACCAGCGTATCTCTTAAACCACCTACTCCTGGGGAAGTCCCATGTTATTCAGAGACGCGGCCGGGGCAGGGGGTGGTATGTAATATTACGTCATCCCCATATGCGATTATCTCAGGGTGAATAAGAATAAAGCAGCAAGTGTGGAAAGAAGACCAGTGAAGGAGTTGGGTTGTTTGGGGAGAGGGGGGGGGAGTGGTTAAGAAGTAGGACTAGGACCTACCAGTACCTCCCACGGAACAAAAGGTACAACAGTAACATGACACATAAGTGCACTTTCTTTTAACAAAAAGGAAGAGTAAACATGATGAGAACGGTGAGTTTAAAACACAGAGAGACCACTTTCATAATGAAAATTTAAAAAATGCATGTACAGAGAGGACGATGTGTTAAAACAGAAAGAACGCTGTGTCAGAATAGCATGGCACAACGACGGCGAAAAGCCAGCGTGCTACCATGACTCACGTGGAAGGCTGCCATCTTGGCAATGGCATGCATCGCGGGCTTTCCCCAGGGAACAAGAGGAAATATCAAGTATCACGAATGGAAACACGTGTACTCGACATGCGTACATTTGCACACACACACACGCCGTGATGGAATGAGGACGATGCCCTATTTAACCTTGGCAATCCACACACGGACTAACAACTTGAGAGGAATTCAAAACGTGCAATGTAAAGCTGGGGTGGAGTGTGATGGACAAATTGAAAGGAAGCCAGATGATTGTGTGTGTGTGAGAGAGAGAGAGAGAGAGAGAGAGAGAGAGAGAGAGAGAGAGAGAGAGAGAGAGAGAGAGAGAGACGCAGAAATAGAGAGGAGACAGACAGACAGACAGACAGAGAAAGAGACCAAAGGTTGAACTTTGGCGGCCCCTGCATTGTGGTGACGCGACCTTTACCTTCCTCCGCCATGGCAGCACAGTGTAGTGTCAATCTAATCAACGGACTTGGTCCCCACATTCAACTCTTTTCGGCTTTCAATTTGGCGCCATCGGGCGATAAGCTACCAACCACGGCCTCCCCGTTCAAGTTTCAAGTTTTCATACCTTGCAACAAGAAGTTTGTTACTGTAACTTAGTGTAACCCAGAGGAAGGAGAAGAGGTCTATAAATAGCACTCAGACCTAATTTACGAACCAACACGTCGTACCAATCTAGCCAAGGCCGAGCCAGCCAGCCAGTGCCTACTTACCTACTAGATCTAGAATACCTGAACCTAGCCAGCCACCACCAGCCCAGTTCTAGTCGTTCCATTACCTACAGGAGGCAAAGGCTCCAGCGATTGAGGTTGAGTAAGACTACGAGTAAGAATAGATCCTTCTTTTCAACGGAAGCAGTCGACCAAAACCAAGAGCGGGGTTAGGGTGGAGGTGGATCGGGGTGGGTTGGGGTTGGGTTTTTTTAGGCCATTGGACAATGCACAGAGACCTCAAGCTTTGCCTGAAGTGCGATCAGAAGCTAGGTGAAGCATAAACACAAACATAATAAAGTATAAAAGCACAGCGAGAAACAAACCGGGGGAGGGGGCAAGGATAAGTAAACTTACAAAAGAGTTACGAAGAGAAAGAGGATGAGGGGGGGAGGGGAGTTAAGCGCCTGACAGGCTTAATCCGGACGCCAAAGTTGAGAGATTTCACGAGAGTGGAAAGTTACCGGCTTGACTGGTTAGATAGTGGCTGGCTGAGGCAGATCATGTGAACGCCATGAAATCAATAGACGTATAAATACGCTGTACACTACCTCCTTTGTATGAAATACTGTTCACACATACACACAATCTCTCTCTCTCTCTCTCTCTCTCTCTCTCTCTCTCTCTCTCTCTCTCTCTCTCTCTCTCTCTCTCTCTCTCTCTCTCTCTCTCTCTCTCTCTCTCTCTCTCTCTCTCTCTCTCTCTCTCTCTCTCTGACTGCAAATGACAAACATTTCAAGGGTAGAGGTAGAGAGATGCAATTCAGCACAACCAGCAAACATGACACGACACATGTACGCACAGTGAGTGCTCCACCGTGCCAAACTAACAGCTACTCAGCTTCTTTGACAGCGATCACTTCTCTCGACGATTGATTGATTGAAATGTCTCCTCTATCATATGCGGTGATCTCAGAGTGAAGAAGAGGAAACAGTAAGATGAAAGATAAGTGAAAGAAGTAAAGGAAAATATGAATACGTAACAGTACACCAACCACCCCAAAAGATGAACACACAAAGTAGGTTTCCTCTCTCCGCCATTGACGCCAACCACCCCAAAAGATGAACACATAAAGTAGGTTTCCTTTCTCCGCCATTGACGCCAACCACCCCAAGAGATGAACACATAAAGTAGGTTTCCTTTCACCGCCATTGACGCCAACCACCCCAAGAGATGAACACATAAAGTAGGTTTCCTTTCTCCGCCATTGACGCCAACCACCCCAAGAGATGAACACATAAGTAGGTTTCCTTTCACCGCCATTGACGTCAACCACCCCAAGAGATGAACACATAAAGTAGGTTTCCTTTCTCCGCCATTGACGCCAACCACCCCAAGAGATGAACACATAAAGTAGGTTTCCTTTCACCGCCATTGACGCCAACCAACCCAAGAGATGAACGCATAAAGTAGGTTTCCTTTCACCGCCAACCAACCCAAGAGATGAACACATAAAGTAAGTTTCCTCTCCGCCATTGACGCCAACCACCCCAAGAGATGAACACATAAAATAGGTTTCCTTTCACCGCCATTAACTCGCGGTTCAATTGGGTTTGGGGGAAAATAGATCTACACAATAATATAAAATAGATCTTTCTTTTCTTTTTTCTTCAATCAGCAGCAATGAAAATACAACACTAAATTCGCCTGTCCGGCGTGGAAACTCATGAAACAGGTGCACGGACGTTTATACACGTCTTAACCCACCAAAACATATTCATATTGGTTCATTGAAATTGACCCACATCCACCACATGCAGTTATCTCACCGTGAATGCAGAGGAAAGAGCAAGATACGCGAAAAAAAAGTGAGAGAGACCAACTAGGGCCTACCAGTAGAGCCCGCAACCGCGCACACTCCTGAGTATGCGTTTGTCTCAAAGTGAATGGCAGAGGAAAGAGCAATTTGATATATAGACGAGAGATGAAAGAGCAATTTGATAGACGAGAGATGAAAGAGTGAAAATGAAAGGAGTAACCCCCGACCATGCATTGTTTCAGTTTCATTGCAATTTACCGCGAATACACAGGAATCAACTAGATGAAAGAAAGAGAAGCGAAATGAGTTTAACGAAAAAGAAGTTGGAACTACCAGCAACGCCCGCTAACAACTCACAAGTAGGTCAAGTACAATAACTCATCCTCTCCCCCCCCACTCTCTTTTCTACTCACCAATATATACATAATAAGTTAAATAAATAAAACCAACTGAGAACAAAGAAGCCCCAAGCGCTGCACGCAAGACAATGAAGACAACGACGACAAAGGAGTTGCTGACATCAAGGGGCTTAACTAGACACGATTTTTGCTTAAAAAAACATAGGCACGTATTTAAGGTGAAGCAAACAAACGCACAAACATCATAGAAGAAAAGAAGGGGGTGGGAGGATAAGATATATATGTACAACGGAGTTACGGGAGAGAGAGAGAGAGAGAGAGAGAGAGAGAGAGAGAGAGAGAGAGAGAGAGAGAGAGAGAGAGAGAGAGAGAGAGAGAGACACACACACACACACGACTCGCACAGTCCCTATATCATCGCCCCCATCCTATACACACACACACACTAACACAAATACACATGCACAAGGATGCTGTTCGACAAAGGTAGAGATGGGACAGGCTATCAGTCAAACATTTGGTTTGGCGAAAAGCACACACACACACACAATACACTTTCATCACAAAGGACCTGGATGGAGGAAACCAGTGGAAGGTTGAATAACAATCACGAGAGGAGGGCTTAAGTTGGAGAACAAGTAAAGGAACGGTATAACTATTGATTGCTTTGTTTTGTTTCTTTTATTGAAATTTACCACGCCCAACATAAGCAGTGATCTCAGAGTGAATTAAGAGGAGACAGCAAGAGAAAGATAAGGTAAGAAAAGGAAAGGAAAGTAGTAGAACCTACGAGGAAGACCCTGAGCCGCTTGCCTACCATGAGTAGTGATCTCAGTCATGGTAAATTGAGAGGAGACAGCATGGTGAAGGATTTAAGTAAAGGAAAGAAAGAAGTAAAACCTACCAGCAGATCCCGCCAACCGCCTGCTGGCTATTGAGAGAAAGGGACAAAGGGAGAGAGAGACAGGCACGTTCACAAAAGACAGACCGGCATATATATAACATTATATAGACAGGCATAGAGAAAGATAGAGACGAACAGACAGAAAGAGAGACAGACAGAGACAAACACACAGAAGGAACAGATAGCTCTGATGACCCATTTCTAACACAAAGGGTCACAAAGATTGCGATTGTGTGTGTGTGTGTGTACCCCTGCTGTTTCATATTTTCAGCAACTGAGTGGATGGTGAAATAAAATAAATGACTGGCAAATTCGGTCGGTTGGTCGGTCGCATTGTGTAGTGTCACTGCTACTGCTACAGCTAGTGCTACTGCTGGCCGTGGAGGGGATCAGGTCGTCCCAATAAAATATGTGCGTCTCACCGCATCACTAGTTTACGTGGCACGTCCCCTCCTCCCACTGCTAGCTGTCGATTTGAAATGGCATGCATTGTATGACTGCGCCTGTGTGTATGAGAGAGAGAGAGAGAGAGAGAGAGAGAAGGGGGAAAGAAAGAGAGGGGAGATGGCAGGATAAAGAGATAGGAAGACAGAAAGAGAGGGGGGGGGGAGTGCTTCACTGTAATTTACCCTGTCTACTATATAGTTTGATCTCAGGGTGAAAGAAGCGAAAACAGAAGATAATGGACATTCGAAAGAATGAAAGGAAAAAATTAGCAGCGCTCGCCAACCACCTACAACGTAAGAGAGAGAGAGAGGAGGGAGAGAGAGAGAGGGAGAGGGAGGGGAGGAGGGAGAGAGAGACAGAGGAGAGAGGGGAGAGAGGAGAGAGAGAGAGAGAGGAGAGAGAGAGAGAGGGAGGGGGAGGGGGAGAGGGAGAGAGACAGAGAGAGGGGGAGAGGGAGAGAGAGGAGAGAGAGAGAGAGAGGACAAAATGAGAGAGAGAGAGAGGAGAGAGAGAGGAGGAGAGGGAGAGAGAGGGGAGAGAACAAAATGACTGTGTGTCATTTTGAGAGAGAGAGAGAGAGAGAGAGAGAGAGTCGAGAGAGAGAGAGAGGAGAGAGAGAGGGAGAGAGAGAGAGAGAGAGAGGGAGAGAGAGAGAGGGAGGGGGAGGGGGGAGAGGGAGAGAGAGAGAGAGGGAGAGAGAGAGGACAGACAAAATGACTGTGTGTCATTACCCCGAGCTGGGGGAGGGGGGAGAAACAACGTCGACGAAATAACGGGGATCATGCTAATCTGGTGTGGCAAGCATAAATGACTGAATATAAAATCCGCTTAGCCACCGAGTCAGATGTTTGCATTCATTATATAATATATATATATGGTGCACGTAAGTGTAAGCCAAAGGGAACAACAGGAGCGGTGAACACGGTCTTACAGCCATTTTCTTCCTTCAATCTGTCCTTTCGCACACAGAAACACATACACTTGATCCGGCCTGCTTCCTCCTACTAATCACACCTCCCCACCACAAAACATATTATTCATGGCATTTAGCAGTCACACTGTGGACCATAATAACCAGACCGACCTATTGACAGGTTGAAACCAGCATAATAATACAAGTGCAACGACCAAGGAGGAAAGAGGGGGAGGGTGAGCCTCTTATTTCATCAATATGTACCCCGTCCACCGTAACCGGGGATCAAAATGAATTTAGAGCAAACAGCCATTTGAACAGTAAATGAGAGTAAAAGGAAAGAAAGTAGGGAAGTAGCGGGAGCTGCACACACCATGAAGGGAGAGGGAGAGGGAGAGACCAATACATAAAACCGGTACGAGGTTGATTACAAATGTGACCGTTGGTGACCTCCACTTCGTAGATCTATAAATATAGTGACTATTTTTGAAGTTATGTTATATTTTTTTGTTACAAAAAACGCGCGTAACCAACACAACCTAAAACGTGTATATGTACAAATGTCAAAGTCACGGAACGAACATACGACATCATTCATGAGTCAAAGCATTCACCTCTCACGAACATACGAGATCATTCATGAGTCAAAGCATTCACCTCTCACGAACATACGACATCATTCATGAGTCAAAGCATTCACCTCTCACGAACATACGACATCATTCATGAGTCAAAGCATTCACCTCTCACGAACATACGACATCATTCATGAGTCAAAGCATTCACCTCTCACGATCATACGACATCATTCATGAGTCAAAGCATTCACCTTTCACGATCATACGACATCATTCATGAGTCAAAGCATTCACCTCTCACGATCATACGACATCATTCATGAGTCAAAGCATTCACCTCTCACGATCATACGACATCATTCATGAGTCAAAGCATTCACCTCTCACGATCATACGACATCATTCATGAGTCAAAGCATTCACCTTTCACGATCAGTACGACATCACTCATGAGTCTTGATTGGAAATGTTGATTCACCTCTCACGATCATACGACATCATTCAATTGAGTCAAAGCATGAGTGATCAAGTTGAAAATAAGTAACCAAAGCAGATCCCATACTACACGAGGAAACAGCAAGATGAAAATGTGATTGGAAAGAATGGACTACAAGCAGATCCCATCAACCGTCCACCGCACTGTCTGCGATCTCTGACCGAATTGACGAAACAGCAAGATGAGAATAGCAAACAGCAAGATGAAAATGTGAAAGGTAAAGAGTATGGACTACAAGCAGATCCCATCAACCGCACACGAGGAAACAGCAAGATGAAAATGTGAAAGGTAAAGAGTATGGACTACAAGCAGATCCCATCAACCGCACACGAGGAAACAGCAAGATGAAAATGTGAAAGGTAAAGAGTATGGACTACAAGCAGACCCCATCAACCGCACACGAGGAAACAGCAAGATGAAAATGTGAAAGGTAAAGAGTATGGACTACCAGCAGACCCCATCAACCGCACACACCATAATAAATACGCTCTCAGGGTGAATTGAGAGTAAACAGCAGGATGAAATATTTCTGAAAGGGTGAGAGGCAGGCAATAGGACTTACTAGCAGTACACCCTCCCACAGAACACGCTCTCGAGTTGAAAGGATTGACATAAAGGGAAATGAAAAATACAAATACAGCACAACTACCGAACAGAAGAATAAAAATCAACTTAGTGTGACACGTATCTAGCCTAGGCATACGTGTAATGTAAGTTTATGAATTCACCACGAAGCCATGAAACCAAAACAGTAACCAAGCTGCCAACCCCATGAACAGAAAAAAAAGTGGAAATTGATTGTCAAAATGTTTTTAAAAGTAAGAAGATTTTGATAGTGAAAAAATCAAAGCGTCCGATTTCAAACTGCTAAAAATGCATTCAGCAAACAACCGGCACAATCAAAAAAAAAAGCATACAATCTCAAACAACCGGCGTACAATCTCGAAAAGAAAAAAAGCGTACAATCTCAAACAACCGGCGTACAATCTCAAAAGAAAAAAGCGTACAATCTCAAACAACCGGCGTACAATCTCGAAAGAAAAAAGCATACAATCTCAAACAACCGGCGTGCAATCTCGAAAGACAAAAAAAGCATACACTCTCAAACAACCGGCGTGCAATCTCGAAAGACAAAAAAAGCATACAATCTCAAACAACCGGCGTGCAATCTCGAAAGAAGAAAAAATACAATCAAACAATCTCAAACAACCGGCGTGCAATCTCGAAAGAAGAAAAAAGCATACAATCTCAAACAACCGGCGTGCAATCTCGAAAGACAAAAAAGCATACACTCTCAAACAACCGGCGTGCAATCTCGAAAGAAGAAAAAATACTCTCAAACAACCGGCGTACAATCTCGAACTAAGAAAAAAGCATACAATCTCAAACAACCGGCGTGCAATCTCGAAAGAAGAAAAAGCATACAATCTCAAACAACCGGCGTACAATCTCGAAAGAAGAAAAAAAGCATACAATCTCAAACAACCGGCGTACGATCTCGAAAGAAGAAAAAGCATATTCTCTCAGACAACCGGCGAAAGAAGAAAAGTAGACAAATCCTCTTATTTAGCTGTAGGTTGGCAGCCTTGCACTAGCTGCAGTCTGGTCACTACGATTGCAAAGCCATTATATTATAATGTATAAAAATGAGACTGATCGGACAGCGGATAGGAGAGGGAGAGAGTCAGTCTCACCAGGCAGGGGAAAAGATGGGAGTAAGTTATTATAATGTCGAAACGGAGGCAAGTCTCCCTCCAACCAGGGAAAGGAGAGTGAGATCGCTATAATATACCATTCTCGATTCTCAACAACGATAAAGAAGCGAGCTTGTTGTATAAGCTTGCTCCAACTCCAATCCGTTCTCTACTTCACCACCAGACAACCCAACCACAGTCATGTGTGTTGCACTCGCGAGAGAGAGAGAGAGAGAGTGTGTGTGTGAGCGCGTGTGTATGTTAGCTATAAGCCCACCGCTCCCTTCCCCTGCACCTCTGCTTGTTTGCTAGCTAGCTACGCTCCCTTCCACCTTATCAGCCCCAGCCCGGCCAAGCCAACTCGTGACGATGAGTCATCATCGCTTTGGACAAGGGCCTCGCCTCTCGCGTTGGTCGAGCCTGCCAGCTATCCAACTAACACACGCAAACACACCCAGCTATCCAACCAACACACACACACCCAACTATCTAACAAACAACACACACACACACACGCGGAAAAGAGGGCTTTTTATTTCGAGCTTTCCCTGCGCACAGCAGCAGCAGAAGGCCCGGTACGGAGCTGGGATCTACTGACTACCGTAGGCCGACAGTCCCTGCGGAAATCGACAAACGAAACCCATATGTGTGCCTAGATGGCAATGAGGCAAGGCAAAGCATGCCGCTAGGCTAGCCTAGGCTAGGCTGATCTAGGCTAAACCAGAGGGGAAGTTGGGAAGGAAGACCGTGCAGGAAGAGGCCGGCAGGCAAGCAGACTGGAACAGCAGGCAAGGCATAGCAAGCCAGACACCACCACCCCACACATACTCTTTCCCCTGCCCCTCACCCAACAACCGCCTTCATTCTCCCTTCATCTTCTCGCATAGCAATGTAACAGAATTTACCGCCCCGTGTTCATGTGGCCAAGCAAGCTTCGTTCCCCCCCCCCCCCCAACATTACAATACAATCTCTCCTCAACACAAGCCTAGTACACATACTACCACTAAGACTACCAGGGCCAACTTTCATTTCAACCTCCCCACACACACACAAAGTTCGAGCGAATAGCAAATGGAAACAGGACACGCACAGATGAGAAAGAGTGTGGAGTGTGCGCGTGCACGTATCAAGAGAAGAGAGAGAGAGAGAGAGAGAGAGAGAGAGAGAGAGAGAGAGAGAGAGAGAGAGAGAGAGAGAAAAAAAGAGATGAGCGAGGATGATGAGGCACCCATATCCTATTTTTATGCGGCGTACAGGTAGACAACTGACATCCTCTCCTCTATCGTTTTTTTTTTTTTTTTTTTTTATAACATTCCAAGTGGCCTATTTTCACCCCTCGTGCAATCTAATCTGCTCGCTCTGGATCAAAATGGGCAGGAGTTTATCGTACACACGCACCCACAAACACACGCATATACACACACAGCTCACTAAAACGCACATCGAGCAGACAAAACGCCGTGGCATTAAAGTGTTAATCACGTGTTGCCATGGAGACTGTACAATCACTCTCAGACTTGCCCGAGACTTTTCTGCGAGTGCGAGAATAATAGACATAACGATGGGAGGGAGGGTCGGGTGAGAAAAGCCCAGAGGAAAGGGGGAAAAAGGGAGGGGTTAGGGGTGGGAGGGAGGCGACGCGCCCGATCGCCGAGTGCGCAGTGATAGACGCAGTGGCTCGGGTCTGAGCTTGTTGAAATACCGATGCGATCGACGTTGAATCCTATGAATAATTCATCCACATCTTTAAACCTGATTCCTTCCTCCACGGGGTAGTCCAGAGGCAGAGGCAAGATATCGCCCTCTCAACCCAAAGGTCGTGAATTCAAGCCCCGCCAACGATTGAAACAATGTCTCGAGATTCTTCGAGAAGTCTCTACCGGCCTGGTCCAGGATAGACACCAACTCGTCCCATCGGAGATGGACGATCAAAAGTAAGTCCTGCATGCAGATCACAACACTCTTGTGTAGGACCTACCAGCACCGCGCACCCATGGAACAAAACAGTAGTGAATGACCACAAATTATAGGGAACAGCTTGCCGTGATGACAGCCACATATAATTTGTTGTCTATTATTGTTCTACAAACCAAAGGAGACGATATACAATTAGGAAAAATCTCTGTCTCCCTCTCTCTCTCTAATGTATTTCGACACATCGAGAGGAGATTGATTCATACGTCATGTGATGTCTAAAAAAAACAAGGCCTGAAATGGGACAATCTGGCGTGTTCCAGTTAAAGAAAGTTCAGCTGGCTAAAAATCATACCTAAAAATTCATCTCTGGCGCAATTGCCCAGCGGGAATTGCACTTACACTCGTCCGAAATCCCAGGTTGTAAAACTTTTTTAAGAACGGGGCAATGGAAAAGAAAGGAGATAGGAAAGGCACAAACGAACGATGCACAAACGAACGATGCGCAAGCAAGGCGAAAAGTCGACTGGAAAGGGCAGAGGAGGAAGGGGGGGGGGATGGATGAGAGGAATAGAAGTGTTATCTAAACTCAGGTGCACTCCACATTCCCCCTTACTGTAACCCTCGCCCAACCAACCAACCAACGGTGAAGAGAAGAACAGAGGAGGCCGGCCGTGCGTGCTCCGTAGATAGAGAGAAGGAGAAAGAGTTCCTCCAACGCCCCTACGAAAAGAAAGAACAGGAAACGACTAGCCTTCGAGCGAGCATTGCTGCAATACTCTTCATATTATAGCCTACCCCTGAATTCCATTGGGACTGGAAGAAGAGAAGAAGAAGAAGAAGAAGAGAGAGAGAGGGGGGGGAATAATCCATGTGCGCCTGGGATCTCTATTCGTTCCGTGTTCCTGTTTCGGCGTGTGTGTGTGTGTAAGCGTGTGTGTGTGTTCTCAGAGAGGGGAGCGTGAAGGTTGTTTATGCCTTCGTGTGGGCATTAAGCCAAATAGCAAGACAACAGCTTTCGCTGTAGAGCTTGCTCTCTCTCTTTCTCTCTCTCCCAAGGGCTTACACTACTAACAGTAACAAGATGGCAGATGAGAACCGTGATAACAATAATGACATTAATTATTAAAAGCGATCTTGCCGATCTCCGGCCTTGTAACTACGTACATTCTAATTTTATATCATGTCATTCGCCGTCACCCAATCGACGTGATGGACCAAATCTTACTGGACTTAAAATCTAAAACACACACACCTTACTAACAATATATAATAAATAAATAAATAAATATATATATATATATATAAAACTAATTTTAAATGTAAAATCAATCTTCGCTCTGGCAATAAATAATATTAAAGCCCAATAGGAACAAAGACAGACAAAGGAATCGCCAAAACATGAGTGAAGTTGGTTCTTTCACTCTTATTTTTCACTCATCTTGCTATTTCCTCTAAATTCACCCAGAGATCATCGCATATGGTGGACTGTGGTAAATTTCAATCGTAACAAAAATCCCCAGTCCGACTTCTATCGCATCTGTATGTGTATATATATATATATATATATATATATATATATATATATATATATATATATATATATATCGCTCAAGTCTCCACCACACCAAGTTTCAAAAATCGATCGTCAACCAGAAAACCAGAACGATTTCGCACCGCTACTGACTTGCTAGTGCTACCAACGAACAATAACGCCTCTGCCGAACCAAACGCGCTCATTTCACAGCGGACAACCCAGAGTCAAATTGTGTTGAAAAATAGAATTACGACTCGGGGACAGCTAGCACATAATATACATCTCCAACCTTCCTTCTCTCTCTCTCTCCCCCCCCAGTGCTGGGTGAGTTTGGAGAGGGAAACATATTGTATACGACGACGAACGTAAAATCAATTTGATGGCAACGAACATTTTTCATCCGTCACAAGCCTCGAGACGGAATAATATTACGTCGTCCCCGGCCATCGATTACTTCCCATTCCGTGGAGTGCCATCTCTTTGAAAGACAAGCTTACGTGGAGTGACCATTCCTTGTTCTCTTTTTCCTTAGGGGGGGGGGGGAAGAGAGAAAGAGAGAGAGAGAGAGAGAGAGAGGGGGAGAGAAAGAGTGAGAGGGGGGGGGCATTCCGAAACCAATTCCACGCACAATGTAGTAGTGCTGTCAATGTCAATAATAGCCACCTATAATGGGCAGTACACGTGCAGGCAGAAATGTTATTTGGTTGATTGAAATTTACCCCGTCCACCACATGGAGTGATCTTAAAGAGTTAACAGCATGATAACAGAAAGATGTGAGGAAAAGGAAAGAAGTAGGACCTACCATGAGCCTCCGTTAAAAGCGGCACTTGCCTATCACTAGCATTACAACAGTAGTGTGGGGGTCCTTTAAGGGTTGGTAGTGCGTGTGGTTTATTTTCTGTAGTTGGGCATGCATCGTGGATGCCAAATCTCGACTCTGTTTCACTCACTCTCTGCCATCTGTTTTCTACATTCCACCGACATGAAGACATATATCCACTTCCAATGTCATGCATGTGAGACACACACACACACACTCTCTCTCTTTCTCTCACACACATCTCTGTTAGATTGTTATTCTTATCAGACAGAACGCCGTCTCCCAAGCCGGGTTTCGACTCTAGCTATTGGGGAAAACGTTTCATGCCGCCCTCCACGGTGACAAGGAGATGAGATGAGATGAGAGAGAGAGAGAGAGAGAGAGAGAGAGAGAGAGAGAGAGAGAGAGAGAGAGAGACGACATAGGAGAAGAGAGAGAGACGACATAGGAAAGAAGAGAGGAAGACCATGGCGAAAAATCGATCGTTGGGGAGCTGTTGGTTGCCCTGCAATACAGCAGCAGCAGGCAGTCCTTTCGCCGACATGGCCTGACGTGGTCGACCTGTTTAGCATACGGCTCAACAAAGTTACGTCTGCGCCACACTAGGAGATCTAGATCTAGTACCAGCACAAACTCTTTATAGTAGTAGCCTGTAGTAGATTCTAGCGACTATTCATTGCTTCGTTTCATACATACGTAACAATGGAATCGCCCTCGACTGTCAAACGCTGTAATCTTATAGAGGCTTTTTCTCTTTACCCAAGCCCACCATATCAATATATGCATTGGCGTAAAAGGCGTTTCACGTTGAATTAGAAGTTGAGGACTGAATGTTCTTATTGAAATACACGCATGTATATATCGTCCATCACAAGCGGTGGTGATCGGAGAAGAATCGAACACGAAGAAATGATATGTGAAATAGTGAAAGGAAAGAGGGAACATTGTGACAAAAGATTAAACACAACGATTGTATTGTTTAAATACACGAAAGACTAAACACGACGATTTTATTATTTAAATACACAAACGACTAAACACGACGATTGTATTGTTTAAATACACGAAAGACTAAAGACGACGATTGTATTGTTTAAATACACGAAAGACTAAACACGACGATTGTATTGTTTAAATACACGAAAGACTAAACACGACGATTGTATTGTTTAAATATCGAAAGATTGTACTGATTTTATTGTTTAAATAATTGTACTGTTTTAAATACACGAAAGACTAAACACGACGATTGTATTGTTTAAATACCCAAAGACTAAACACGACGATTGTATTGTTTAAATACACGAAAACACGAGAAGTAGAACTAAACACGACGATTGTATTGTTTAAATACCGAAATCACAAAATCTGCCAACCAACCACAACAAATAACGGAAAGACAAAATTTGCACATCTGGAAAATGATAGGCAAGAAGTAAGGCCTACTTTGTTTATTTCATTGAAAAATTAACCCGTCCGTCAATTGCGGTGTTCTCGTGGTGAATTGAGAGAAAACGTCAATTTGATGAAAGGGGAAAAGTATGACCTATGAATAATAGTCTCTCCCTTCTATCCAGTCACACTATTTATTACAGTAATAATAGCATTTATTTCCTAAATCTTTTTTTAAAAGGTTTTCGGATCAATCTCTCGCTAGAATTTGTAAATGTTTATTTTCTGAAGTACACTGAAGGCTTACTATTGGTTTAGTTGAGTTGTTTGTTTGTAAGACATCCCATCGTACGAATATGTACGTCCACGGTGAATATATAGTAAAGAAGACAGAAAACAAAAACTACAGAATAGTCATTGGATAAACGCACGCCCTGCGGGCGCAGGAAAAAGTGCGCTTTTACGCATACCGTGTGTTTATGGGAACATTTGTATCATATAGAGTAAATATTTAGTCAGCAGAGGACGGTGTGTGTTTATGTTGAGTGTAATTTCATCCAGCGACTATACTGTATGAAAATAAACGAGCAAGAGAAAACAGTTATTAATTATAACATGAGATCATAGCCCTCGTAACACTCTTCTCGGAAAGCCAAGGCACCAAGCCATAGTCCACGTAACACTCTCCTCGGAAAACCAAGGCACTCCAAGTCATAGCCACAAACAACAAAAAAAACAACCACTTAGTATGGACAGCTCATTTCCTTGGCCTTTCTTACGGACACAAAGCAATGGAGAACATCTAAACCTATGTTACATTAACAACAATACCATTGCCAAGGAGTCATTTCATCTCAAGTGTACGTGCTAGCCGGGCAAGATAAACACACACATGAAATTACACACTTGGTGATTAATTACCGCTTCTCAACATTCCTTCCCACTTACACGCACGTCAGACCGCAACAGAACACAAGAAGGGATCTAGAGTTCCCATCGGACAGAACCCACCAAAGTCATGAGCTATGCAATATTATACACCAAATGACACTGTCATCCAACACAATTCATCAGCCAACGGAACCAGCCCACTTTGTTTTCAATCTCCCAGTCCCCGAGTATTGCCAGCGAAAGAGGCGCGTGATGCAAACACCTTGTATGTGTTCACACTGCAGTGATTAGTTACCATACTCATCTACACTTCTTGAACACAATGCAGTGCTAGTGGCCGTTATGATCCACACAATGCAGTGCTAGAACAGCTAGCTGTGATTTGACAATCCCGATTCATTATATTATCTTGTATAAACGCAATGGCAGTGATAAGACAATTCTGATTCAGACACATCTTGTAATTTGTATGGAAAACAGTAAGTTGAAAGATTAATCAAAAGAGTAAAAAGGAAACAGTAGGCTCTACCAATAGTGACAACATGACCCGTCCCCTACCCACATTGAGAGATAGGTTAGGCAGTCAGCACAATTTGTGACAAACAGAACGAGGTACACAATCGCTGTCACAAGAACGGACTCATTGTCTCGTTTCAAAAGACATTGTTCTTTGACAACCAAATAATCGGACATGGTTTTAAAGCACAAAGTCAAATATTGTCCTGTATTGTCTTAACAACAGACAGAACAACGTAACATTATGGCATGGGCATTTCTCCGATAACCTCACCTCATTGATCCAAACAGTCATAACGGCCAAACGTTTAGAAGACAATCAAACTGTTAGCCTCCATTTGAGATAACAGCTTTGGAAAGATATATAATTGCACCATACAGAAAAAAAAAACAAAACAAAAAGAAATTTAAAAAAATATGACCTGTTGGTCTCCGCAGTACCAAGGAAGGAAGTGGTAAATTTCCCGTGTACACAAAAAAAAAATCCAGGAAAGTGTCACTGCTGCAAGTCAGAAAAAATAACAACCATAACATTAACAATATAATAAACAAGAAGAAGAAGAAGAAGAAGAAGAACGATAATAACACAATATTATAAAAATCCCATCCAGATGACGACAAAAGTCACGGAATCCCGTGGTTCTTTGTCAAAACCCCATGATGACGCGGCTTCCTTCACTCCAAACAGACAAGCTGCCGACAGCTCAAATGGAACGTAGCCCAACCAACCGAAATAAATGCACTGAGACAACTGCATCCTTGTAGTTCCAGTCTCAGTGAGATAGCATCCACCAACTCCTCAAACCCACGCCCCAGGAGAAGAAATTGTCTTTCAACAAAAAATCGTTATCATCTCTACAAACTTCGAAGCCCACCCTTTCTTTAGCCAATCTATCCATCCAGCACTCTATAATTACCGAACGATTTCAGTTTAGAGGTCTGGAGACAAAACATCGACTACCGCATGTTGTTGGGGGGGGGGGCGGGAGAAGAGAGAAGGCATGACTGCTGTCGATTTTTTTTGGGGGTCGAGCAAATTAGTTGATCGACGACACGAAACAGCAAAATTGGAAACCCTTACCTGGCCACCACGTCATAACGCAGTGACACAGGTAAAAGGATCCCAACAATAATAACAACGACAAAGACGTCGATATGTGAGAAGCATTAAACCTGCGCCTAATCGACATGCCGCCCTTTTCTCGGCGTTTAACGATCGAATGAGGCCTGCAAACAGCTCGTGCCTTGGAGTTGCGAAGTCGTCCAACTTGAAGCTAATGACGATTTCGATCATAAACCACATTATTATGAAGATGAAGGAGAGACAGAAGGGCTGGGGGTGGCTGAATATGGATGGAAATCTGTCTCTCCTGACACACACGTTATTGATGAAACAATGTGCAATAGAACTAGAAATGAGGGCGAATCCTTTTTAAATCAATAACATACAGATTGCCTACCGTACATTGATGCAGCAGCAAAATAAACACAGTGCTGCGCGAACTAGAATATAATCTACAACAGTACGACTACAAGTATGAGATATCGCATCTTGAAAAAAGTCAAAATCATAGCTGCCAACCATTTCAAATAGGAAAACATGACTGACCGCACAGACTAATGGATACGAACCCAAAACATCACAGAAAAGTTGAATCATATAACTTGCATTAACATCATATTTCTATGGTAAATATCCCCAAAACATCCACCGATCGCTGGCCTGCCTGGTGGAGTCCGATGGCAGTTTAACCAACACAGATTGGCGTCTCCGGACTTCCACCCCAATCCCTCTACGTCTCTATCATTAACATAGTTGTTTTTTTGTTTATCTGTCATTAACATAGTTGTTTTTATTGTTTATCTGTCATTAACATAGTTGTTTTTATTGTTTATCTGTCATTAACATAGTTGTTTTTATTGTTTATCTGTCATTAACATAGTTGTTTTGTTTATCTGTCATTAACTTAGCTACCCAAAATCAAAATAACATCTTAAATATGTTTTTTGTGCAGCTATGCATTATGTTTCGATAAAAGTCCAATAGACTAAACTTGATTGGACGAAGTCCTACAAAAAATACAGGAAATATAATATGTTACGTTGCTGTCATATAAGCATGTATCAACTCAAATAACAAGCGAAATAATATTCTATACACAAACCACTGGGCCAAATATGAAAAAATACCAAAGATCACCCATTCATTGAAAAGTAAGAACAAGAGGCTTTGTTTACTTGGTTGAAATTTGCCCCTTCCACCATGACAGGAAAAGAAGTATGACCTACCAGTACCACCACCACTGATGCAAGACACAGGGACTTGACATCCATAACAACACAAAATGCAAACAAGAGGATAAAACCATTTCTGAAACCTCTGCAAAAAAGATAGGACAGAGGTTAAAGTCACATAAATAAATCAAATAGTGAATTAAGGAGATGTTTCATTGCAATTAACTACATGCCCACCGTATGCAGTAATCTCAGAATGAATTAGAGGAAACAGAAAGATATATCCCATACACCGAAGGTAGAATGGGAACTGATAAGGAAAGAAAGAAAGAGTGGAAGGAAAGAAGAACCAATCAGTAGTGTCCATTAACAGCCCACAAATCACTGAGAAAACAAGGAAATTGACAACAGTGTGCACAATACGATAGAATTAAATGAAAAAATGAATCCAACAATAATAAAAACAAAAACAAAAAACATAAGGAAAGGCGAATTTATAAGAAAAATTAGCCTGCTGTGAACAATATTGGGAATTAAATCAAGCAACCACCTCTATAGTTAACAGATACATGTCAACCCTTGACAACAAGATAAATTATTTTTATCTACTTGACACTCCTCTTCCAGGTCATCATCGCCTTGAGCTTCCACATGAGAGAGTTAAAATATTCTCTTCATTTAAAGGACATAATATGAACAAATTTAGCTGACTGCTTCACAACAAACAAACAAAAAGTAGTGTATGTATATATACAGTATTATGCGTTTGTACTTATAACTTCAAACAAAAAGGTGCACATAATTTCCTTCAAATCTTGCGCCGGAAACAAGTTTTCCATGATTTTTTTTGTGTCACCAGTGGACCGTAAATTTTGGCGGAGACTACTGTAATATGATTGATGAATATTTATTTGATCTACACACTTCTGATGGAACTGAAGCTACAATGTTTAGAAAATGTGGTTGAGTGTTAAAAAAGACTCTGAATTTTGCCAGGTTCCTTTGATCAGGAAATATGAAAATAAGATAACACCATCTTTCCAGTGTTTGAACCATAACTAGTATTATAAAGCTTTGTTCTACAATGGTAAAATATTAAAATGTAAGTAAATAGACCTAGGTGCTTGGCACATCACCAAACCAAGTTCAAATATTTCCAACAATTTAGAATATTTAAACAAGAGATCATAGGCCTACATTGTAGTGGATCTTTACATTACAATAAATTTTGACTTGTCATATAGTCACATATTTCTCTCTTCAAATTTACTCAATTCTCTTTCCATGCTGGTAATCATTCCCTGAGGTTTGTCACACTTTCCTGTGTCAGCCTAGTGACCCCTGTCATTACTGCTTTTACACATTAAAAGCAATGTTCCCTCTAGACTGTGTTTAATATATATATATATATATATGTGCCCACAACAGGGAGAAATGCCTGCACACACCAATGAAAAAAGTTTTAAATCATCTTTTTTCACACAACTGCTTTTTCATCAAACTTTGCACAACACCAAAAATTAACCCACATACCCACAAAAAATTAGAGGAACATTGATTACAAGAATACACAATTGTAAATTAAATCCAAGTATTACTTGATGAGTTAATGGACTTTATCTGATATTTTCTCAAATTTGTTTCAAATGAAAAAAAAACAATAACAGATCTAAATGATTGAAATAGCATGAAATTACAAAAATATTCATCAATTATGGTAGAGCTAAGACAAAAATGTCACTAGGCCTATATAATATGTTTTTCCTTGTTTGAAACTATGTCGTTTGTGTTTCAATGCAGACTATGTGAAAAGCTTGAAGTTTTTGAGAGCATTTTAAATAGACTGACTTTACAGACATTTCCCAATTTCTGGTTCTTTCCATCCTGAGATACGGTCTTTGAATCTAAATTTAGATCGATGTGTGGTTGAGGAACAGGCTAAATCAAATAAGCTTACATTCTAGGCAGATTGTAAATTGTGTTTTGTTGCTTACACTGTAGGCCTATCCCTTTTGATATAGCTCTAGATCTATAATAAGCCTATTACCCAAGAACTTATGCAACTTAACTCTAGCTCTAAATCTAGTTGCTAATTATTATCCAGGGCTTCCTTCAACTTGGGAATCTAAAGCTGCCAACCCCATGAACAAAAAAGTAGTGGATTGCTTGCCAAAAAGACGGAAGATAATGGAATTATAAAAATTGAAAATGCTAACAAACTGAATGTGAAAAAGAGAAACTGAAAAAACCCAAATCTCAACTAAAAACAGTACAAAACCACTATTTTAGCAGTAGGTTGGCAGCATTGATTTAGGTCCAGATCAAAACAAGCTCTAGGTTAAGCTTACATGACATAAAACCTAGGTCTATATTAGATAGATAGTTTAGATCTATAGGATCTACATTTGAGTATATGGTATCAAGGTCCTCCCTATTTAATGTTTAGACCTACACATAGGGCTAGATCTAGCATATATGACGATCCTCCTCTTGGGATCTTAATTCAGTCATCGATTCATGTAGAGCTCTATTAACCAATCTATGTAGGGAAATATATTGATCTTATACTATTGTACTATCTCGAAAAATAAGACACCACAAACTCATATCATGTAGAATTTAGACCTAAAAGTAACAGTTATTGTAATTGTTGCACATTAAAGACCACTGAATTTGGTTAAAATGTTTCTATGTCCGTGGTATGTTGTAGAATTGCTGCATACATGTCATGTAATTTTTTACTAGATCTAGATTCATTACATGATGTGTAAGTTATTTATCAGTAAAAGTTTTACTAATACAACTCTGACCTGTCGTTCCATGATGTAGAGATATATCTAGATCTGAGGTCTAGTTGGCTGCTGTTTTCTTACTAAATAGTAACATACTGTTCCATTTTCATTTTAAAAGCCTAGATCTAGAATCTATTGTAAATCTAAATTAGAAGCTAGTTAAGTTCATTAATTGAGATCTAGAGGAATATCTTTCATTTTCATCTTCAGATTTACCTCATGACTTTTCATTCAATAATTTCCCATGTTGTGATCATTATCACTTTCATCCTCATATACATCTCTTACTCTTAGTTCTCAGACACACAGAGGACCTTGTTTGTCATAAATAAGTGTGAAACACCATTTACGGAATCAAGGAGTTGATTTTTTACCAACAATGATAAACAGGGCTTTTGGTGTATTGAGGAACCAAGATTAAAGCTGGAGGTATAGATTCTAGATCTAGAGCCAGAATCTAGATAAAAATAATAATAACAACGAAAATGATAAAAACAAAAAAGAATCAAATGAAGTCATTTAACAATGGAGATGAAAACGAAAGGTAGATTATCTAGATAGATCTAGCTTCTAGACTTAGACCTACTTATCTATCTTTAGATTCTAGATCTAGATAGCTAGATCTAGTCTTACACTGGACTTCAAGATTGACAAAGATCCAGATTTAGAGATTTCATAACTAGAATCTAGATTTAAAGTAAAAGAATAGTGGGGATGCCGAATAGTGAACAGCTCCCTAGATCTAGATTGAAGATCTAGATCTAGATTACACCAACGTGCTACAAAGTACATGTGTTGACAGTTTTGATGTTAAAAACAAAAGAATGGATTATGAAATCATTCAAATCAGTCCTGGGCCATCAGATCAAAATTTGAGAAATGAACTCGAAAGGGGGAAGCAAGCGACTGGTACAATAATATTACATAATACAAATGTTTTGGGTTGTGTGTAAAATTAAACGCACATGAAACTTGCAGAAGATCGAACACAAATGATAGTTTACCTTTGAAAATGATCAATGACAGTCTCCTCTGTGCAGTTCTCAGGCAAATTTCGCACAATCAAATATCTTGTTTCTCGTACCATCATCCCCAAAAAAGACTACATGTTTTAGATCACATTAATAAAACTCCATGCTCGGTAAAAACCGTTTTAAAACGCTCTAATTACGGAGCCTTCGAATACACGAATTCCCTCTCTCCGTCAGAGCATTTAGGAACATGTAAAATGATTTGCTGTGTCCTAGCTGCTAGCCTAGAGAGCAGCCAAGAATACACGCCGGCGTACCATGGCCTGCAACTTGGACCAGGCGTATGACGTCAATAGCACGAGGCTTTTCCTCCAGCCACTCATTCCAACTTGGCCCCCTCTCTCCGCCACTCTCGACACGGTGCGGCAGAAACGATAATCGAGATTATTGGACTGGTTTGGCAAGTTGGGAGATGAAGAGTGCAATCCATAGTCTGTTTCTGAGGATGGAAAGAAGACGCGACTGAGACATTACAAGGTGGAGAGGGGTGGGCCAGGAGGGTGGTATGATTCAGCTCGACGTGGTAATGGTAGCGGTAGGGTGAGGAGAGAAAAAGAGGACGAACAGAAGAGGTCATACAGAGCGTGAATCAAAGAAGAGTGTGTGGTGTGGAGGAAAATGAGGAGAGGGGAAAGCAGTGCTGCGAGCTCGGGGAGAAATCCGATTTTGAAAGGCAGTGTAAACACTTCGACCTCCACCTTCAACCCAGTTTCGGGAAAATTCAGCTATCCTTCCCCCACCCCATCGCCCCATCTCACCTTCAGATTCTTTTTTTAAGTTTCCGTCCCTCTAGCACGCTCGTCCACCTTGAGATAATATATCATTTCCTGACTGGATATCCATTGTGTGGCTTTCAACACTCAATAAATGAATACTGAGAAGGAAAAAAACAAAATTGTTTACAGCTATTTTGGACTTAAGTCTGGATAGCTGTTTTTCTTTCGTGTCAGATCAAAGGTTTTGGCCTTAGTCCAGAAAGACAGCGTGGGTGCTTTAAACCTTATCTTATAACTGTCTCACATAATGCTCTTCGTGGCTGATTTTTGCTCTGAGAAAAAAATCTGGTACCGTGTATCCAACAAGGACAGAACAATTAGAAGTTTACACCTAGTGTTTCATCCCATCGACTTGTGCAAAATTATGTCTAGGTCTCTCTCTCTCTCTCTCTCTCTCTCTCTCTCTCTCTCTCTCTCTCTCTCTCTCTCTCTCTCTCTCTCTCTCTCTCTCTCTCTCTCTCTCTCTCTCTCTCTCTCTCTCTCTCTCTCTCTCTCTCTTTCTCTCTCTCTCTCTCTCTCTCTCTCTCTCTCTCTCTCTCTCTCTCTCTCTCTCTCTCTTTCATCTATATATCTACATATCTTGCGGTCTATGTCTTCTTCATGGTATTGTAGCTTGTTCGTCTAGTTACCGTACTAACTTTTCATCTTTATTCCTTTATTCCCCTTCGTTTTTGTCCACTGTATATCATCAACATAATTAGCTGTTACAAAGTCTGACCTTACCGTTATTATTTTACCTGCCTGAAACCAAAATTCTAACACGGCACGGTGCCAAACGGTTCAATTCAATAATGTTGCGTCTACACCTTGAAAGACATGGCCTCATTGACTTGTTTCGATGCTGAGGGCAGAGGACACATCTCGGGTGTGAAGTGGGGTAGGGGGAGAGAGAGGCGGTGGGGTTACCTGACCCCAACACGAACCGACAAGACTAGCAAGAACAAAGGGGAAATGGGCGGTAGATTACATGAAGTTGCGTTGTAAATTGTGTAGACGTTCAGCAAATCTTGACACACTATTTTAACGTAGTGTTTCAAAATCGAGACTCGTCAACGTAACACGATATGGTATTTTAAATATGTTTGCGAAAATATAAATACATATTCTATGTACGTGTAACTTCCGCTTTGATTTCATTTGATTTTATCCAAAACCACAGTTAAGGTGATCTCGGGGGATTTACTAGGATGTTTAATTTGCCCGGACTGTCCTGTAAACGGTCGTTAACAAACAGTATTTGTGATATGTACGCGGGGCTGTCTTGTTATCGTCCGTCTCCGATGAAATTAGGTGTGAATCCACCTACCTGGAACGGGGGTGGAAAAAGGGGGGGGGGGGGGTTTACTGGGGGAAAATCGAAAAACTTTTTCAACCCGTCGGGGCTTACACCCACAACCTTTTGGTTGAGAGGCCTTGCCTCTGGACTACCGACCGAGTCCCTTTGTACTTATGCAGTTAGTTCTGGTATATCATGCTATGTCATATAACATATGTGCAGATTGTCTATGTAAATGTAATTGTATACGTAGTATGTAGGCCAACATAAATGTCATATGAGAAACAATGTACATTATGTATGTGTCTGGATGTAATATGTGTAGTATGTATGCATGTGTGTCTGTGTGTTTGCATGTCATGTAGATTATATGTATGTTGTGCGTGAGTGGCATGAGGTTATATCCTTCATCCCTTGGGTAAACCGAAATGATTAACAGTCCTCTCTTCGCTCTCAACACACTGGTGCAACCGCACCTGCCACGACAACACGCACGCGTCTGTGCGTGGTAAAATAACTGGTAAGCCAAGGCTCCAGCTAGAGCTAGGCCTAGTTTGTTACACACTTCTCGTCCACGGTTCATGTGTAGTGTGTCAAGACATCCAGCGTCGGCGTCAAAGTGGCAGACAACCGCCATCGCCGCCATGATCTTTGCCCCCGTCACGAACTGACCTGTCTCGATCGTCTGCTGAGCTTACAGCAATTTAATACAATAGGTCCAGATTCTATGTCTTATATAACATGTGAAAGTTTTCACAATGTGTTCATAAACATAACAAATCATTTTATGAACTAGAGGCTGCAAGACCCATGGGTTATTACATACACAACTATATTTACCTGCCCGGGAAATAGCTTGTCGGTGTCAACATACAATTGCGTCAGAAAGAATAATAAGAATAGCTGGCCAAGTCTTCTGAATTGAGCTTGGGGTCACGAGGAACATGGACGTAGGACCTGTGTGTTCAATGTGTTAATAGGGATCAATCTTTTATGTTTGCAGTAGCCAAACGCGAGGTCCCGGAGAAAGGGGAGCTCGGCGGAGTACATCACTTGTATATCAAGCTAAAGGTTGTCGGCTCGAATCCGACCGTGCATGCGAATTTGAAATTCGGTTGTTGATTATTTTCCCGGGTTTTTTTTTTGTTCTTTCTTATCATGTGGTAGGCAGGACAAAATGAGTGCCTAGTTATATCGGAGACGGGCAATAATCTAGGAGGTCACGTGTACCTTTGCGCATTTAAAGAACCTTCGGCACCCTAGCAAAATTGAATTCCTATCTTGTAAAACATTTAGAAATATCCTTGCTACGTCTTGGTGTAACTCAAACTTCTTTACTATGTTACGTATAGTCACCCCTAAATAGAAGAGGCAAAAGTGTGGCTTGGCATCCATACTTCTTTCTCTCTTTCTTTATAAGTTTCTATTCTTCCTTCCGGTGTATGGATCTAGATGACCGAGATGATACGGATACAACCATTCTAACTAATATTAGTCCTCCTAATTTCAAGATTGTTGAAAGTTCATGGGATGACAATTTTGATATTATATGTGTCTTATGTAATTTCTTTTGAGGTTATATCTAAACTCTGTCCCAACACGTCTGTGCGTCATTGTTTTGACATTACATGTTTGAATTGATTTGATTTACCCACATCCACGACTAAGGTGATCTCGGGGTTATTGGTAGGATGTTTTAGTTTGCTCAGACTGCCTTATAGACAGCTAAGGGGTCTTTGATGTGTAAAGAGTTATTATCGTCCGTCTCCGATGGGACTAGGTGTCGATCCACCTATCTGAACGAAGGCGGAGGGAGGGGGCGATGGGGTAGATTTATTGGGAAAATGTCGAGAGAATTTTTCAACCGTTGGCGGGGCTGACACCTTGCCTCTGGACTACCGAGTCCCCACCCACACAACACACAGTATCCAACAATATTTAATTTATATAATTATTCTAACATTCTAATCCTCCCTAATTACAAGATTATCACTACAGTTCTAGACAATGTGCTTCTTCAAAGTTCATGCGGTGAAAATTGTAATGTCTTATGTAATTTCTTTTTGAGGTTATATTTAGATTCTAGACTTAAATGTGAGTCTTTATCGTCTGAACCCGCGCCCTTGGGGTTAAGAGGCCAATGCCTTGCCTCTGGACTAACACATCCCCCAAGATATCATTTATTATGTATTGAACTCTTTGCCTCCTCTTTGGCCCATCAAGGCTGTTCTGAAGATAATACCCGGTGTCTTAGCTTCAAATAATACATCGTGACAAAAGAAATAATTCAGATCAAATTTCTTTTCTTTCTTAATTTTTTTCTGAGGTTTTTCTTTTCTTTCATTCTTTCTTTCTCAGTTTCCATTTTACCCTCTGGTGTATATCTATGGGTATAGATGCCTGAAATGATCTTTCTCCAGGCTATCCTGTCCTGACATTTTCTGTTTCATTCTGTGAAGGTTAAATTTCTCTGTTTTACATGAATGTAGTGTCTTCTTATTATATATATTCCTCGAACTAAAAGTTGGGTTCTTAATCTCTCTGTTTTGGAGGCTGCAGCTGCTGGTAGGTCCTACCTCTTTCCTCTCATTATTTTACTTACCTTTCATCTTGTCATCTTCTTGTTGCCTCTTAAATTTGTCCTGAGATCACTGCATACGATGGATGTAATAAATTTCAATGAAATCCACTGTGCATTAGCATTGTTACTTGATGTTATTAATCTGGGGTTTTGTTTGTTTGTTTGTGCCGTTTAGCTTTCAGTCTTTGACTCGTGTGAATATTTCAACTAAGGGCAGGGTTTTTGTTTTGTCATGCTTTGAAGAAGAAATTAAAAAAAAAACTATTTGCATGTAGGTTCTAAATTATGACCCCAAATGACCCACGATCGTTTTCATTTGAGGAAATGTTGTACCATGGTAAAAAAAAAATGTCTTTATTTCCCCGTCTTTGATAAGAATTTTCATTCACCTAAGCTGCATTTTCAACAAGTTTTAATAATTAAAAAGTTGTAATGGTACCATTCACACCTACCCTGGTGGCACCAGTATCGAGTGCTGACTCGATCTAGTAATCATACTTGAAATCACAGGAGGTTTGTTTGTTTAATGAAATTTACCCTAGAGCATATATATATATATATATATATATATATATATATATATATATAGATATATATATATATATATATATATATAGATAGATAGATAGATAGATAGATATATGTGTGTGTGTGTGTGTGTCAGGGCGTATAAATTGTTTTGGGTTTTTCTTGTTTCTATAACCGACAAAACGATGTGCCTATTTGGACAATAAAAAGTATTGAATTGACTATAATACATGTTATAATTGTAAGTCCCATACTCACAGTTGACTGTAGGGCAATTGGGAATAGAGTATTGCAGTGCTCTGTCATTGCTTCCCATGCCACTTTTTCTGTTGTGTTTATCTATTATTATATTTGTACATGAAGTAATAGAATAGAATAGAATAAGTGTAATGGCTAGTTAAGTTGTTTACTCTTGTCATGCAATGCATGTCTGCTAAATTCTACATGTTTCAAACCCTAAATTCTACATGTTTTAAACCCTAAATTCTACCTGTTTTAAGCCGTAAATTCTACATGTTTTAAACCTAAATTCTACATGTTTTAAGCTAAATTCTACATGTTTTAAGCCCTAAATTAATGGTTGGCAAAGCGTTGTGGGTGCTACCAAAGACCAAAATAACTACGGTCGATTTGTGTGGCAGCCGTGTGTGTTTATTATAGTTTATGTCTGTGTGTGTGTGTGTGTGTGTGTAAAGCATGTATCTCAGCTTCATTATCGTTCTTACAAACTCTCAACATTAAGTCGCTAATCACCGGAGAATAAGTAATATACTGCTAGAATGCTGTGCTCCAATCCATTTCCCAAATCTTTTCAATACCGAAACATTAGGCCTAGACCAAGGAGAGTCGTTGATCCTGGGAGAACTCTTTTGACAAAATCACTTCACGTTAGTATTGTTAGCTGGCTGCAGCAAGCCTGCTCGTTCATAATTCATGCGTTCACCCTTTTTTCAGTCCGCTAAAGGCTAGGCCTCTGGCTGGTGCGAGCTCCAAATAAAATATTATTTTCCATGTATATGACCGACATTCTTGTTTTTCTCCAGCGAGCGTAGCTCATGCTTTGGCCTAGCCGCAAGTCGTTAGGCAGACAAGCCTAGGCTTATCGATGTGTTTGTGTGCTGTCTACTACTAGATCTAACTGCGTCTTAGGCCCTACGTTACGCAGTAATGATAATGCGAGACAAAACAGTAATAGGCCTTTCATTATCATAAAGGATTGAACTTAAAGATCCTCTCTACACACGCACGTACAGAGAGAGAGAGAGAGAGAGAGAGAGAGAGAGAGAGAGAGAGAGAGAGAGAGAGAGAGAGGGAGGGGAGGGAGGGAGAGAGAGACAGAGGAGAGCGAGAGAGAGAGGAGGGGGAGAGAGACAGAGACAGAGAGAGAGACAGAGAGAGATAGACAGAGAGAGAGAGATAGATAGAGAGAGAGAGAGAGAGAGAGAGAGAGAGAGAGAGAGAGAGAGAGAGAGAGAGAGAGAGAAGAGAAAGAAGAAGAAAACTAACTCAAAGTTAAACCTTTCATTCATAGCCCGTTGGTGTTAGATGTACTTGCTTTTGTGTATCCAGATTGGAATCATTAACATGACAAATGTGTGTGACGTGTCGCATACACAATCTCAATCATGTAGGCATACATTTGATGTTTGTCTAGGCTAGATCTAGATCTAGTACAGATCAGGAAAAAAAAACTAACACTGAACAGTGCTATTGCATTTGCTTTGCTTTTTAGCTGTTCATATTTCGCCTCCGATTTTGATGATGCATGAGAGATTATTATAGATTTGAGACAGAATATTTATATCAAACACATTATGATCTCTTTATAACATGTCTGTATTTGTGTTTGTGTGTGTGTGTGTGTGTGTGCGTAGTATGGCACTGAAAGTGTGTAAGCGTGGGGAGGGGACTGAGGGAGAGCTATGTGCGTATGTGTGGTCGAGAAAAACACGTGGCGCCTGCTACCATATTAGCAATAGCATTATTATTAGGCCTATTATGATTATCATTACTACTATTATTATTCTAATTAACCACGCCCAGCTTTATTGTTTATAGAAGATTTTAGTTGAATACGAGAGGATAAATCCAATCCGCATTGACCGTTGTCTCGGTAGTCCAGAGCTGTGTCGGTCTATCAACTAAAAGGTAGTGATTTCATGTCCTTCCAATGGTTGAAAAATGCTCTCGATTTTTTTCGAGCATAAATCTAGTCTTCCTGGTCAGGTAGGTGGATCGACACCTAGTCCCATCGGGGACGGATTATAAAAATGAATATTATGCAGATCACAACACTCTGTAGGCACGTTAAAGATACCTTGGCTGTTTACACGGCGAGTTTGGTGCAGACAAAAATCTGTAGTTTATCCTTTTGTCAAATTACATTGAATTGCAACCAAGAATTACAATAATATAAATAACATATTATTATTATGCTTTTATTTATTTTTATTGATTAATTATTTCATTATTACTAAACATTCACAGTATTAATTTTTTTTTCATTATACATGTATCCAGTTTTAACAAATGGTAGATTTATTATTAAAGCCTTGAGCCAATCTAGTTGTAACATTTTAGCAGAGCGCTGATACAATCTTAGTATTTGGAAATTGAGCCAATCTTGCGTCCACTCAATCCAATGGGTTGGAAAGGTCGTGGGAGAGGAAAGAAAACCTCAACCAAAGTGTTCAATACATTTTAAGTGTGAGAACCGTCACTATAAGATATTATTGTAATGGACTTTATTCGCTACGACTGCTGTTGGTATTGAATGAATAATGTTGGCATATTAATAAAATTTTAAAGAAATCCATACTATGCGTATTTTTTTAAAACATAAATAAGACAGAGATCTAGGCCTACCGTGAAACAGATAACACATTTTGTCGTTTGATAAATAATTATTAATATACAGTCATTTTTACTATTGAAGGGCATTATGATTTATGGGCGCATGTTATTACAATCGTTCTCATTGTGTATAATTTATGAGCATCTAGACATAATCTACACTAACGTACATCTATCAATAGTTTCTTTCTTTGTCTTGTCTTGTTTCAGTGTTGTGTTGTTGAACAGCCTATTGAATAAAGTATTGACTCCCCCTTTCAAGAAATAATAATTCGGCCTAGTGACATACTGTAACAGATCTAACTTTTAACTAAACAATGTGCCATCGATTATTGACTACACATCTAAGTTCCAAGTTATCTAAGTAACTTCAATTACTTGCTTATATCAACATTAGAACTTCCTCTTCTTCTTCTTCTTCCCCTTCTTCTATCTTCTCTCTCCTTCTTCTTCTCTCTATCTCTCTCTCTCTCTCTCTCTCTCTCTCTCTCTCTCTCTCTCTCTCTCTCTCTCTCTCTCTGTGTTCTGTCTGTCTGTCTCTCTGTCGGTCTGTCTGTCTTTCTGACTTCTGTCTGTCTCACTGTCTGTCTGTCTGTCTTTGTCTGTCTGTCTCTCTCCCCCTCTCTCTCTCTCTCTCTCTCTCTCTCTCTCTCTCTCTCTCTCTCTCTCTCTCTCTCTCTCTCTCTCTCTCTCTTTGTCTGTCTGTCTCTCTGTCTCTGTCTGTCTCTTCTGACAGTCTGTCTGTCTCCTGTCTGTCTCACTGTCTGTCTGTCTTCTTCTGTCTGTCTGTCTGTCTCTTCTTCTCTCTCTCTCTCTCTCTCTCTCTCTCTCTCTCTCTTCTTCTTCTCTTCTTCTCTCTCTCTCTCTCTCTTCTCTCTCTCTCTCTGTCTCTGTCTGTCTCTCTTCTTCTGTCTGTCTCTGTCTGTCTGTCTGTCTTTGTCTGTCTGTCTTCTCCTTCTTTCTCTCTCTCTCTCTCTCTCTCTCTCTCTCTCTCTCTCTCTCTCTCTCTCTCTCTCTCTCTCTCTTCTCTCTCTCTCTCTCTCTTCTCTCTTCTCTCTCTCTTCTCTCTCTCTTCTCTCTCTCTCTCTCTGTTTGTCTGTCTGTCTCTCTGTCGGTCTGTCTGTCTCTCTGACAGTCTGTCTGTCTCACTGTCTGTCTGTCTTTGTCTGTATGTCTGTCTGTCTGTCTGTCTGTCTCACTGCCTGTCTGTCTGTCTTTGTCTGTCTGTCTTCACAAAAATTGCACAAGTCACACACGCAATCTCTATAGACCTGGGGGAACATTGACAGGCTTGACTTCTTCTTACTGTCAAGTATCAAAGATTAATGCTAGAATTCGTTCTTTATCTAAGTGGAGAACTTTATATCTGGTTCCAGTAGCTGGTTGTTTAACTTCTTAATATGTATGTATACTACTTCTTATTGTTTTCTTCTTCAAAAATACTTCTTTGCTTAATACTAATGTTTCTTCTACTTCTTCTTTCTAGTGACAGGCTTGACCTTCTTCTTCTTCTACTTACTTAATGATACTACTCCTACTACTAGTACACAAAATACTTAACAAAAAGGAAAATGTTCTAGATTCGCACTATTCTTCTTCTTCTTATTTCTACTACTACTATTTCTTCTTCTTCTTCTTCTTCTTCTTCTATTTCTTCTTACTTCTTCTTCTTGCTTCTTCTTCCTTCTTCTGTTACTTCTACTACTACTACTACTACTGCTGCTGCTATTGCTGTTACTACTACTGCTACTACTACTACTACTACTACTACTACTTCTACTACTACTACTACTGCTACTACTATTACTAGTACTGCTACTACTACTGCTGCTTCTATTGCTATTATTATTACTTCTACTACCACTGCTGCCACTACTTCTACTACTACTACTACTACTACTACTACTACTACTACTGACTATAAGATAATACTACTGCTACTACTTCTAACAAAGACTAGACAAATAGAAGGAATAGACTTCCTCTTCTAAATCCTTCTACATCATGGGAGGCGTAGTTAGCTCGGTTGGTAGCACGCTTTCTTTTCATGTCGAGGCGATGGGTGCCGACGCAGAGGTCGCCGGTTCGATCTCCATGGTGGCCAGCATTTTTTTCTATGGGGTTTTCATATTATCTTATGTCATTACCTTCACTTCACTTCCTTGCCTCACTATTTGTCTTTTAAAGCTACTACTATGCTGGCTACTACTACTACTACTACTACTGGTAGCTGCTGCTTCTATTGACTGCTGCTGCTATTCTGTCTTTTTTACTACTAATACTACTACTGCTACTGCTATTCTATTACTTTTCTGTTTACTTAACTTCTACTACTACTCGACTACTACTACTTTACTGCTACTACTACTACCACTACTACTACTACTACTACTACTACTACTACTACTACTTCCACTGCTTCTGCCACTGCCACTGCCACTGCCACTGCCACTACCACTACCACTACCACTACCACTACCACTACCACTACCACTACCACTACGTCTACCACGACCACGACCACGACAACAGCCATCACCACATATACAACTTAGTAATCCTACCAAGAACCCGAGATCACCTTAGTTGTGGATGTGGGTAAATCAGATCCTATTTCTAAGTGTATTTGTTGACGTCACTAGTAGTAGTACAAGTAAGCTTATGGATCAAACTACCAACAAAAATGAAACCCAACATCAATGAACAATTCTGAATGTGTAAGTTAACATGTGTACAGTGACTGTGGAATCCGATTAAGATAAACTCACGGGGACAAAGCTGGTAGGTTTATCTTAAGCAAGATTTTCTTAACCATTTATCAGAGAAATAATGAAGATCATGTCAGAATTATGTCACAACTGTTTTTATATTTCAGTCATGCGTCCCCTCCCCCCCCCCATATTCCCTCCCCCCGCCTTGATTCATTTGTTGTCAATGCAATTTAACGCATAATGAGTATTTTGTAATTGTTTTTTTATTTTTGTTTTGTTTTGTTACTCGTTTCTCTGTTGTTTTTTTAAAAGTTAATGTTTTAATTCTATTTCTTATTTTATATTCACAAAAGAACAACAACAACAACATGTATAGATCTAGGGTATGGATGAGTTTATCTGAAGCATCATATTTTATTGACTACAAAGAAGGAGATAGTTGGGACCGAGAGAAATGTTTATCTCATCCGATTGGTTATCTTATATAAGACTAATAAGAGTGTGTTTATCTTAAAAGGACTCTTCACTGTACACCACTTTAAAATCAAAACTGAATTAAAATAGTTTTGTGGTTGAATTCAAACTCATGAGAACTGGCAGTGATTGTTATACATATAATTATACTTATACTCAAGAATTGAGTTAGTCAGTTGTTATGAAGATTTTTTTCTTTGGCATTTTCCCCACATCCACAACTAAGTGATGTCAGCTGTCGGACTTAGGATCAAGAGGTTCGGGGTTCGAATCCCAGCAAAGCTAGGTCCGACGTCGTGTTCCTTGCTTGGCAAAGACACCTAACACTAACACCCATTGTTCGTTAGTCGATCCAGGTGCAAATGAATACACGTATATACAAGCTTGGGAGTAAAAACATGCGTCAGATCAGCGTCCTTCCGCTTCATTCATGTTATAGAAACCAAGATGAGCTTCGGCTCTATGTGACAGAAATGGCCTTAAAGGAACGTCAGTACCTTGTGTATGATTTACCAGTTGTTAATCACGCTCAGCTCAAATGGTATTTAAAAAGCAGGTAAATTATCCCAATGCAATTTCTCAAAAGTTTGACTTTAATTTATGTATCTTACTATTCTTGTTACTCAAGGAAAAATTGGAGCCATTGTTACAAACCAAAACCACCACCCACACCTCCACCTCCAATCAAAATTTCCAAACGTTCAAAGAGACCTATTTTATTTGGGCCATAAAGAAAGACAAAAAAAGATCATTATTATTCGTACCATCATCTGTAAAATTAGTATCACTACCATCACCAGTTTCATTATTATTCGTACCATCATCTGTAAAATTTAGTATCACTACCATCACCAGTTTCATTATTATTCGTACCATCATCTGTAAAATTAGTATCACTACCATCACCAGTTTCATTGTTATTTGTACCATCATCTGTAAAATTAGTATCACTACCATCACCAGTTTCATTATTATTCGTACCATCATCTGTAAAATTAGTATCACTATCATCACCAGTTTCATTATTATTCGTACCATCATCTGTAAAATTAGTATCACTACCATCACCAGTTTCATTATCATTCGTACCATCATCTGTAAAATTAGTATCACTACTATCACCAGTTTCATTATCATTCGTACCATCATCTGTAAAATTAGTATCACTACCATCACCAGTTTCATTATCATTCGTACCATCATCTGTAAAATTAGTATCACTACCGTCACCAGTTTCATTATTATTCGTACCATCATCTGTAAAATTAGTATCACTACCATCACCAGTTTCATTATCATTCGTACCATCATCTGTAAAATTAGTATCACTACCATCACCAGTTTCATTATCATCACCGCTCTTTTGAACATTATTCATTGCATTGATTACATTTACATGTATTCGAAAAATGTTAATTCTTTTGTTTGTTACGTTATACATGTTTTCATCTTGTAATGCTTAAATGTGTGTAAGCTGTTTGTGTGTGAAGAATATTTTATTTATTGTAACAGTGTGTGGTATTTCATATTGCAATGAAGGAATTGTAAAACCAAAATAACATGCCATTTCTGGACACTAAAGTTGTATCTTATCGTATTTTATCTTATTTTATCTTCTCTTATCTTATCTTATCTTCATCTCATCTCATCTCATCTTATCTCATCTCATCTCATCTCATCTCATCTCATCTTATCTTGTCTTATCTTATTTTAAGCCACACTTGCGTTAGATGACTCACGACTAAGATTCTAATTCCCGACATTCAAGGAGCGCAAAATAATTGAGTGGCCATCTGGCTAAAGGGACTCGGTAGGTCGGCAAAGGCAAAGTGTCAGCCTCTCAATCCAAAGGTCGTGGGTTCAAATTCAAGCCCCACCAACGGTTGAACAATTTTTTCGATTTATTTTCAAGAATAACCTACCCCGATCCCCGCCCCGCCCCCCCCCCCTGCCCCACGTTCAGGTAGGTGGATAGACACCTAGTCCCATCGGATACGAACGATAAAAAAGAAGGTCCCGTGTGTAGGTCACAACACTCTGTGCACGTTAAAGATCCTTTGGTTGTCTACAAGGCAGTCTAGACAAAATTACAAACCTATCAAATACCCCGCAATCATCTTCATTGTGTGTGTGTCTTCTTAGTTGTGAACGTGAGTAAATCAAAGCAAATAGAGTTATTTGGCTACATACGACCTTTTACTTTTACTGTTACTTTTTGACGTCGGGTTTTCGATTATCAGATATTTAAGTCCCGTAGAAGTAAAAACAAAAACAAAATTGCAAAAGAACAGACAGAAGAAGAAGAAAAAAAGCCATTTGTTTTTGTTTTTGTTTTGATATAATATGTTGTTATTGTTATGTCACCCCGCCCATACCAGGGGGAAGAACTCGTTAGTCCAGAGGCAAGGTGGCAGTCTTCAGCCAAAAGCTTGGGTGTGCAAGTCTCGCCGACAGTTGAAACATTTTCTCGAACTGTTTTTTGGACTACAACATCCCTCTTGCCTTCTACTATTGGATCTGAGCGCGGCTTTCGATACTGTGGACCACAAAACATTCTTCGCTAGAATGCAGCAATGTTTCGGCATCACGGGCATGGCTCTGGAGTGGTTTGTGAGTTATCTTACCGATCGTACCCAGCGAGTCATCATAAATGGCAGTCCTTCATCTGCAACAATTAATATCCAACTTGGCATCCCACAGAGATCAGTCCTTGATCCGTTTCTCTTTACACTATACACCACACCTCTCAGTGACATCATCGCATCCCACAACATTGATCATCATTTTTATGATGACGACACGCAACTCTATACCCCACTCAGCATGAACAATCATCCAACAACTAAAGAAACAGCCATCATCAACTGTGTGTTAGACATCAGGACCTGGATGACCGAAAACAAACTGAAATTCAACAATGACAACACAGAATTGATAACATTTAGAAAAAAAGGAAAGGATATTATATTAAATGAGCTGGTCATAAACAATACGACTATATGTAACAGCCATAGCGTCAAAAATCTCGGTTTCTTATTTGATGAATTTTTACACATGTATGTTCACATTACCAAAGTTTGTCAAACAATCCATTATGTCCTTAAAAGCATTTCTCGTATCCGAATTCTGTTAGACGAAGAAACATGTAAAATGCTTGTCCATGCCCTTGTCACACCTTGATTACTGTAATTCTCTTCTTTACGGGTTGCCAAAAACTTCTATTCATCGATTACAATTACTTCAAAATAAAACAGCAAGAATTGTAACTAAGACCAAAAAGTCTGAACACATCATTCCCGTTTTGTGCTCTCTACATTGGCTTCTCGTAAAGAAGAGAATTGTATATAAGATAGCATGTCTCATTTTCAACTGCATTCATCACATTGCCCCCGACTATCTAAAACAACTCCTTAAAGTTCACCACCCCAATCGTCCGCTTAGATCATCACAATCTTTGTAATGAAAAGAAGCGTCCCTAAGACAAAATTTCTCGAACGTTCTTTCATCTTTTCGGCCACAGCTATATGTAATTCTTTGTCAGTTAAAACTAGAAATTGTACAAACCTTCCTTCCTTTTAAACAATCACTTAAAACAGAGTTGTCCCGCTTCACTTTCGACTCGCATAATATTTAACTTATTGGCATTTTCTAAAACCCGTGTCAAGGCGTTTGGTATTGTATTGATGTATAGTATCTTTAACACTGTCATGTATATGGAATTATTCTTAACTCTAAATTCTTTAACTATTATTATACTTTTATATACGGAGACTTTTAAAACTGACTTTTCGACCTATCATGGGTGTGAGGGTTGGCATCTGCAATGTGTGTGTGTGTGTGTATATATGTATATGTCTGTGTGTATGTGTGAGTGTATGTGTGTGCGCACGCGTGTATAGGACCATCTTGTAATTAGCAGATATCGTCCTTTAGGTACTGTTCATCTTATTTGTAACATTTTTTCGTGTATGTAGATGTCTTGATTTTATAGTAATCTAAATATTGAGTACATTATGTAAGCTATTTTATGATGTATGCCTTGGGCTTTGTAAAGTGCGATAGAGGCGCTATGTAAATTTTGCATTAATTTGCATTATTATTATTACATACATACATACATACATGCATACATACATACATAGCATACATACATAATACATACATACATACATACATACATACATACATACATACATACATACATACATACATAGTACATACATGCATGCATGCATACATACATACATAAATAAATACATACAGACATCCATACATGCACACATATATACATACATACATAATTACATACGTACACACAAACATACATACATATATACACGCATACATACATACATACATTCATATATACAAAAGTTACATACATAAAAACATACATTCACACATACATACATACATATATACATACTTTATATGTCATATATATATATACATATATATATATATATAAAATATATATATATATACACACATAATGTACATACGTAGATATGTACATACGTACAAACACAGGCATGCACAGTCAGAGAAAAACGGCTGGCGCGTTTGAACATTATAGCATTGCCATGTCACAGTCACAGAAAAACGGCTGGCGTGTTTGAACATCGTAGCATTGCAATGTCACAGTCACAGAAAAACGGCTGGCGTGTTTGAGCATCATAGCATTGCCATGTCACAGTCACAGAAAAACGGCTGGCGTGTTTGAGCATCATGCATTGCCATGTCGCAGTCACTGGCAATAAACGGCTGGCGTGTTTGACTAAGTTTGAGCATCATGCATTGCCATGTCGCAGTCACTGGAAACGGCTGGCGTGTTTGAGCATCATAGCATTGCAATGTCACAGTCACAGGAAAAGGCTGGCGTGTTTGAGCATCATAGCATTGCAATGTCACAGTCACAGGAAAAGGCTGGCGTGTTTGAGCATCATAGCATTGCCATGTCAAGTCACAGGAAAAGGCAATGTTTGAGCATCATAGCATTGCAATGTCACAGTCACAGGAAAAGGCTGGCGTGTTTGAGCATCATAGCATTGCCATGTCACAGTCACTGGAAACAGCTGGCGTGTTTGAGCATCATGCATTGCCATGTCGCAGTCACTGGAAACGGCTGGCGTGTTTGACTAGTTTGAGCATCATGCATTGCCATGTCGCAGTCACTGGAAAATGGCTGGCGTGTTTGAGCATCACAGCATTGCCATGTCACAGTCACAGGAAAAGGCTGGCGTGTTTGAGCATCACAGCATTGCCATGTCACAGTCACAGGAAAAGGCTGGCGTGTTTGAGCATCACAGCATTGCCATGTCACAGTCACAGGAAAAGGCTGGCGTGTTTGAGCATCGTAGCATTGCCATGTTAGTCATTGGAAACGGCTGGTGTGTTTGTTACCAGTATATATATGTACTCAACTTAGTGTAAAAAAGTTCATTATTATTATTGATAAATTATCCTTGGAGATTATTAACTTTAGTGAGTGTTTGTTAAAAATCAATATCGAGCTTGTTACTCGAATGGTGTGTGGAAATTAGAATGCAACTGGGACTATCCAATGCAATAAAGTCTTACCTATTCTACCCATTATATGTTTGTTTTTTTATATATAGACAGCTATATTATCTAGCTTTGAATCTAGCCCACCTTTTCTGTCTAGATTTACATTAACTTAGTCCACGAAACTCATCCATAGAAATTTATTATACTCTTATTACCGGTGTGAATTTCCTTTTTTCATTCAGATTGGTATATTATCTGTTTTGCCATTGGTTTATTGAGGTTTTCCAATTTTACTTCAGCAGTAGCTTTCTTTTCTTTCCTTCTCTGTTTGTTTTCCTCAGTCAGTGATCTCAGTTTTGCAATCACCAAAATATTTCAGCTCCTCTGTTAACTCTTGCATCCATTGTACTGTAAAGAAGGGAATTGATAACTAATATGTAGTCTATGATTGACTTTTCCTTCGGTCTTCATTTAATATTGTATATTTGTGAATATCTTTATGCCAAAAAAAAGATGTTCGTTATTTTCATGTTATTCTTTAGACAAAGTCTATTAGTCTCTTCCATTTGGAGAAGTTGTTGTCTCTCCTTTACCTATGACCCCACCTGATGTTTATCAGTTATTTTTTGGGTTTGAAATTATCTGCAGCTACTCGTAATTTTGTTCCTAAAGATATCTTTTCCTTGTTTGGTGGCATCTTCGTTTTTTCCATTAGCTATTAATAATTTATTGGTCAAACAAGGCCGGCATGAAAGACAGCAGGTTGTGATTTTCACGTCGGGGTTAGCTCCCTTAGCCTTTGGTCAGCCAAGGCCCCCATGCAAGGCAGCAAGTTGCAGTTTTCTGTTGGGGTTAGCTCCTCTACGCCTTTAGGGGGTGGGGAGGAGGAAACACAAAGGATCCCGAAAATAAATATTCTTAAAATATGTTACTTATGGTAAGGAATTTGCTTCTCTTGTGTGCACACAAAGGATACTTATTTCCGGTCTATTCTATTCTTGTCAGCACAGTGTGTTGTCAGTCAGTCGAAAATGGATTCGTCGTCTGATGAAGAGTTTTTGTTACTTGACAGCGTGCTTTATCGACTTAAAAAGAGAAGACATGGAATCCATGTCAATCAATAGAGAGAGAGCAAACTTTTGGTGAATATCACCACCTCTTTCTTCGTTTGAAAGATAATCACCCTGATAGTGTGATAGATAATTCCAATATACACGAATGACAAAGGAAACATTCACACGTAATAACAACTGACATGGTTTTCTTTCTGTTTTTCTTTTTCATTTAAAGACGGTTTGGGGGATGGGGGGGGGGGTTGTTATTCGGATGTTTTGTCCCGAGTATTTTTCTTTATTTTATTTTATTTTATCTTTATATTCTTTTAATGTTTTCTTGTTTTTATTTTCATGTTTGTAGTGGTGTTTTATTTTTGAAATAATGAATCAAAAAAACAAGGAGAAAAAAAAGAAAACAAGAAAAGCTATGATGAATGGAAGCGCAACAGACCGCAGAGGCAACCCCAAAATGACCATTGCTATATATTCATCCCCATCCTAAGTTCATTTTATAGTCAAAATTTCTACAAGTATGAATAACATTATAATCATCTCTGATACTAATAAAAAAAAAAAAAAAAGAAAGAAGAACAAATATTAGGGCAGCGGTTGTGGTGATAGAGGACGATAGTAATACCAGTAAAGCAAACAGTCATTGCAATAATTAGATTTTACAGCATGTGTTGGGGGGGGGAGGGGGGAGGTGAGAAAAGTTTAATAAGAACTATTCGGATTACGTATGAGTATTTTTTTAGATATCTAATTTGTATTGCAAAAAAACAACAACAAAAAAACAAACAAAAACAAAACAAAAACATTATGGGATATATTGGAACCAAATACAATTTTGTGACAATATATGAAAACACAACATGTGTGCCATTTTGAAAGCACGAGGACTCTAAACTGTCGTGAGGTAAGGTGCCAGCCCAGCTTCCGGAACCTACAATATGTAGATGACACTTGATACCGGCACTCTAAACTACACAGAGACAGTGCACAGAAAGCGTTGTTTCAGTACAGAGCCGTATTCAACTAT
>JAXRKP010000103.1:528916-537148 GCA_037039925.1 Doris montereyensis
TACATACATTACATACATTACATACATATACATTACATTACATACATTACATACATTATATACATTACATACATTACATACATTATATACATTACATACATTATATACATTACATACATTACATACATTACATACATTACATACATTACATACATTACATACATTACATACATTACATACATTATATACATTATACATTATATACATTATATACATTATATACATTATATACATTATATACATTACATACATTACATACATTACATACATACATACATACATACATACATACATACATACATACATACATACATACATTACATACATTACATACATTACATACATTATATACATTATATACATTATATACATTACATACATTATACATTACATACATACATACATACATACATACATACATACATACATACATACATACATACATACATACATACATACATACATACATACATTATATACATTACATACATTATATACATTATATACATTATATACATTACATACATTACATACATTATATACATTATATACATTACATACATTATATACATTATATACATTATATACATTATATACATTATATACATTACATACATTACATACATTACATACATTATATACATTATATACATTACATACATTATATACATTATATACATTATATACATTATATACATTACATACATTACATACATTATATACATTATATACATTATATACATTATATACATTACATACATTATATACATTATATACATTATATACATTATTACATTATATACATTATATACATTATATACATTATATACATTATATACATTATATACATTATATACATTATATACATTATATACATTATATACATTACATACATTATATACATTATATACATTATATACATTACATACATTACATACATTATATACATTATATACATTACATACATTATATACATTATATACATTATATACATTATATACATTACATACATTATATACATTATATACATTATATACATTATATACATTATACATTATATACATTAGATACATTATATACATTATATACATTATATACATTATATACATTATATACATTATATACATTATATACATTATATACATTACATACATTACATACATTACATACATTATATACATTATATACATTATATACATTATATACATTACATACATTACATACATTATATACATTACATTACATACATTATATACATTACATACATTAAATACATTAAATATATACATTATATACATTACATACACACACATATATACATACATACATACTTTACATACATACATACATGCATACATACACACATACATACATACATACACATTACATACACACATCTATACTTTACATACATATATACATACATCACATACATGCATACATACAAACATACATGCATACATATATACATACATACATACATACATACAATACATACATACATACATATACACATACAAACATAGATATATTACATACGTACATACATATATGCATTACATACGTACATAAATTACGTACATACATACATACATTACATACATACATATATACATGGAAACACACGTACACCCATACACACACACACACACACACACACATCATAGACAACACAGCAATGTGTAAACACAAACAATAACAGAGTCTACCCCTACTACTGCCAACACAGTGTACACTAAAATGACAGTGTTACTGTTCAAATCGTTGTCCGCGGATCTTTAAAATAACCCCCCCCCCCCCCCCTCCCCACCTTTTTTTCATCGTATAGATAAGACCTGTATAGATGGCAAATGTAATAGATGGACTGTATCGACGGATGTACCGCAAGCTGTGTGGATAGATGCATAAACTAGGAATGATTTAGATTTGATGTATCGATCGGATGCACAGACTATGAGGTGATCGATCGGGTGTTTAGATGGATGTATAGATGGATGTATGGATAGATATATAGATAGATAGATAGATAGATAGATTGATAGATTGATATATAGATAGATAAATAGATAGATTAGATAGATTGATATATAGATGGATAGATAGATGATATATAGATAGATATATAGATAGATATATAGATGAGATATATAGATAGATAGATAGATGATATATAGATGGATATATAGATAGATAGATAGATAGATATAGAGATAGATAGTATAGATGGATATATAGATGGATATATAGATAGATAGATAGATAGATAGATAGATGTGATAGATAGATAGAGATAGATAGATAGATAGATAGGATAGAGATAGATAGGATAGATAGATAGATAGATATTAGATAGATAGGATAGATAGATAGATAAATAGGATATGATTGTAATGGATGTGGTTGATATATATGATATATGGATGATAGATAGATATAGATAGATATAGATGATAATATGTAGATAGATAGATATATAGAGATAGGATAGATAGATGGATAGATGATAGATAGGATATACATAGATATATAGATAGATGTATAGGATAGATAGTTGTGATAGAGGTATAGACAGATAGATAGGTATGATAGACTACATAGATATTAGATAGATAGATAGATAGATATTAGATAGATGGATGGCTGATGACATTTGGATGTAAAGGATGTGATATGGATAGATAGATAGAGGATAGATAGATAGATAGATAGTATTTAGATAGATAGAAATATAGATAGATAGATAGATTAGGATAGATAGGTAGGTAGGTAGCAGGTAAAGTAGATAGATAGGATAGATAGATAGATAGATAGATATATGATGATGTATTTGACAGATAGATAAATAGATAGATAGATGAAATATATAGATAAATAGATTAGATAGATAGATGAATATGGGTGGTATATGTATAGATAGATAGATAGATAGATAGATAGATAGGTAGATAGATAGATAGATAGGATAGATAGATAGATAGACATATAGATAGACAGATATATGTATAGATAAATAGATATTATATATAGATATGAATAAAACGATACATGTATAATCAAAGGTCTACATAATATATGTGGGTGCATACATAGACGCACACAAGATATATTCGTAACGCATGTAGAGCAGTTGTGTATGAAATGGATGCAAGAACCCATGGACACATGAACAACTTTACAACTTTTATATTATTATTATTCTGTCTTATGATTAACACTTTTCCCACGTGTAGAACAGATTTTCATTGGGATAAGTCTGTAACAGAATATACACAACAATAGGATTTGTCAATATTTAATTATGAATGTCACAGGAAGACTGCATTAGCATCTACTTTTCTATCTATGTATTAATAATCCTGAGTTTGTGTTTTTGTTCGCCAAAGGCTCTTAGATATAAATATTAAATCAAGAGTAACTATACATTTTCTTCGTTTTGGGATGCCTTTGCGATGAATCCGATAAATGTGATAAATAAAAGAGAACTTTTACAACCCTGTCTTACTTTAATTATCAACAATTTCATTGTTCCGATACATTTCCAGCTATTCTCACTGCACATGTTGAACAGTTTAATGTAAACAGTTTTAATAGGCCTGACCTTGGCCAGTAGGGAATACTTAACCTGCAGTATCGAATACTAATATTTGATAATCGTAGTTGGGAAAACTAAAGGTGTAACATTAACATGCAATAAGAATGCGAAATGTATTGCAGTAATGTAAAACAAGATATCTACGATCGAATGAGTTTTTTTTCTCATGTTAACAGAATGAATGACAATAGAAGGTAAATCACTATTCTAGTTACATTTGAATATTTAAAGAAATTTGCAGACCTCGGAGAAATTGTATCAAGTGATAAAATTATGGTCATTAAGATAAATGAATTTTTTTTTTAATCTTACCTTAACTCTAACTGTCATCAAACTGGCAGCTTGGGATTTATTTTTTTCTAAACTTTTACACTGGAAGGTAGAACTGGGAGCTTATAAAGTGTAACAAAGTTTTAAAGCTTCTATTAAATTTTGTTGATATCAAGTTCTTTTACGTATCCGATCGAGTCCGTCCTTCATATTACAGCGTCAAATACCTTTCTAACTTACGTCAATAAAACCTGTTGAAAATGGCTGTTTAGGTGAATGGGAAAATTTACTAAAGACGGGGAAACATTGTAAATATGTGATTTTTACCTTAATTAATTTAAGCATCACATTTGGTAGAAAATTTTCAATCTGAAAACAATCTTGGGATTATTTATTTATGCTTTGGTCATTCCAAGTCTTCATTAATCTGCTGATGGCTTGTGTTCAAAGAACAGCCAACTTAAGAAATATGAAATCTCTTCAATGATATGTACATACTTTCCTCTTTGGAAACTAGTCAATTTACTCAACAACAAAACAAACAATCCTCTAGAAAACAATGTTTATAATATTTCTTAAATTTAAAATTCAAACTTTGATCTTACATCTTGACAATCGGATTTGCAAGATGCTGTTCTTTCCACCCGCTAAGTTCTTATTGCAACTTGTGGTTTGATAAACCAGTAGGTTTCTTTATAAATTGCCCCTTTTCAATTAATATTGTTGTTATTATTATTATTAGATCATTATTATTATTATTATTATTATTATTATTATTATTATTATTATTATTATTATTATTATTATTATTATTATTATTATTATTATTATTGTTATTATTATTATTATTATTATTTTTACGATACAAGGCATTGTAACTAACATAGAGTAGAAAAGTTATCAACAATTTTATGTAATAATGATTTTATTTAAAATATCGCAATATAGAATTTTAAAGCCATGTGTTTTATATTATTGTGAATACGATATTGAAGCATTTTGTAGGATGAGTTATTTTTTGTTGTTGGAAAACACTAATGTATGCTTTCTAGAAGGATCGTTTGTATTCTTCCTCTCTTCTCTCTCTCTCTCTCTCTCTATATATATATATATATATATATATATTTAAATCTCCTAAAACCATTAGTTCCTGTTTGGGTTTGATATTCTCTATATATATTGTAAATCATTTCGATAGATATCTTTTTATTCTTTGGTGGCATCTTCGTTTTGGCCCATAAGCTATTAATATTTAATTCTCTTCCTTTTGGTTTAATATTTACCTGTAATAGCCACACACAAATTTCACTTTTCTTAGTATTTTGTCCAGCCTTTTTCATGACTAATTTGCTTTCACTGCTTATCACTTTCTTATTATTTGTGCTCCTGCAAAGATTAAGTATGATTTGGAGGCCTATAAACCCTATTCCTTGTCTTTTTCTTTGTTTCCGTAATAGCCAAAATCCACTACTTTCAGACGAGCACTCCATTTCTTCAACCAACTGTGGACTCCGTAAGTAGACAAAATATAACCTAACATTCCATGTTCCAAAAATCATTGAAACGTGTCACTTTTTAATTTGTAATAATGATGATGATGATCATCATCATAGTGATAATAATACTAATAATAATAATAATAATGATAATAATAATAATGATAATAATACCCCTAATAATGATAATAATAATAATAATAATAATAATAATAATAATAATAATAATAATCTAATAATAATAATAATTAATAATAATAATAATAATAATAATAATAATAAATCTGAAGTCAAGACCGGCCTGCCAATAATAAACATGTAATAATAATAATTAATAATCTGTAATAGTTAATCCCTAAGCCTAATAATAGTAATAACAGTATTAATAATAATAATAATAATAATAATAATAATAATAATAATAATAATAATAATAATAATAATAATAATAATAATAATACTACTAATAATCACTCTATAATAATCATAATAATAATAATAATCATAATAATAATAATAATAATAATATAATAATAATAATAATAATAATAATAATAATAATAATAATAATAATAATAATAATAATCATAATAATCATAATAATCATAATAATATTATTAATAATAATAACAATAACAATAATAACAATAAGAGAGAGAGAGAGAGAGAGAGAGAGAGAGAGAGAGAGAGAGAGAGAGAGAGAGAGAGAGAGAGAGAGAGAGAGAGAGAGAGAGAGAGAGAGAGAGAGAGAGAGAGAGAGGGGGGGGGGAGAGAGAGAGAGAGAGAGAGAGAGGGGGGGTGGGAGAGAGAGAGAGAGAGAGAGAGAGAGAGAGAGAGAGAGAGAGAGAGAGAGAGAGAGAGAGAGAGAGAGAGAGAGAGAGAGAGAGAGAGAGAGAGAGAGAGAGAGAGAGAGAGAGAGAGAGAGAGAGAGAGGGGGGAGTGGGGGGAGAGAGAGAGAGAGAGAGAGAGAGAGAGAGAGAGAGAGAGAGAGAGAGAGAGAGAGAGAGAGAGAGAGAGAGAGAGAGAGAGAGAGAGAGAGAGAGAGAGAGAGAGAGAGAGAGAGAGAGAGAGAGAGAGAGAGAGAGAGAGAGAGAGAGAGAGAGAGAAACAGATGAGAGAGAGGAAAGAGAAGAAGAAGTGATAATGCAAACATTTAGACCAAACACATGCCTACCCGATTAACCTGAATGCCAGGTGATTAGTCTGCCTTACAGGTGACTGTCAATAAGTTGACTCGAACTCTCGACTGCCAAGTGACCTCGAACTCACGATTTGTCCTGTCGAAGTGAAAAGTTATTGATAGGGTCTAGCCATATATATGTATATCGATGGGCCTAGCATGTATTCAAAAGGTTACTGTTTTTTTCTTTTTCTTTTCTTTCTTTTCTGTTTTGTTTGCTTTTTTCTTATATTTTTAAATAGAGTTAATACGTTTTCACGATGCATCATGTACATGTATCACTCAGTATAAGTATAAGATAAATCTGAATCCTTTTTACTTCAACTGTAGGCCTACTGCAAATCTATAGCTATGTGTCAAACTCTGAAACAGTACACATACCCACACACATACCCACAAGCACGCCCGCTCCCACCCACACACACACACACACATACCGCACAGATACACACACACACACACACGCACGCCCGTACCCACACACCCCACACACACACACACGCACACACACACACACACACAAGAATAATAATTAATTTTAAGTACATGTACTAGAGAGGTAGAAGAATCCGTGTGTTCTCACAACAATGCCGACCTATGAGCAGAGACAAAACTAGGTTACCACACTTGATTCAATGGTTACTGTGTTGTTCGGACTCGCCACATCTTTAGTTAGTCAGCTACACACCGTACCAGTACGATGACAGCACGCTGTAGCCTCGAAGCGAGGAAAAATCCAAGCGGACACAGGCTCTCCAGCCAGTGAAGTCACTGGCGTCGTGTGCCTGACTACGCCATTTTCCTGCACGCTGGATTTAGAAATTTTTTTAGTCAATCGTGCAAGTGATAGTAAAGTGAATCCCAACTCTCGATTCTACCCGTCAAGGTGGAAATTTGGGGCTGTAAGTGTAAGTATTGTTGTGAGTCAAAAGCACACTGCTATGTGTTTACATAGTTGCATTTGTTAGTTTTTATTGGTTTAGGTGTAGATTTGTGTTGCAGAACTACCAAATTATGGATTTGTTTTTTTAAATACAATGGTTGACCTAGATTTTATATTTGCGGTTTGGCTTCACGCGTTGTGTTTCCTTTTGCTGCATGTATATAATGACAAGTATGTTGATTTTAAACAAAGATCTATATCTCTCTAGGATCTATATAATAAGGTTATATACATTATAATAATATATTTGATCTATCTATAATAGACCGAAGGACAGAGAAAGAGATCTAGAGATCTTTGTCTATTTAGGATCTAGAAAAGGTTAGACATAACTAAAGAGTAGAGCTATATATTAGAGATCGAAGGATGGAGAAAGAGATTTTATACAGACAGACAGAGAAGAGATGCAGATATGACTACATTTAGACAAACATTATACGCCTCAGTAAGTGATTGAAAATACTACAAAAATGGCAAAAAAAAATTCAGAGAAGTGTTTGTTTTAATCAATTTTTGCAAGTGTGTATAATTTACCACTTAATAGAGAAAAAAGATCAAACATTTACATAAAATTATAGCTCACAGCATCCGACCACATAATTATTATTATACTAAATTATATCACAGTACAGTAGCGCAATTTTCTCCTCTTGCATCACGATATTCAATGGCTTTCTTTTAGCCAGATCATCATGCCAAAACAAATCCCGATCGCCATGGCAGAGGCACTTATTCGATCTGTACAGAAGAG
>JAXRKP010001030.1:0-10000 GCA_037039925.1 Doris montereyensis
AGTAGTAGTAGTAGTAGTAGCAGCAGCAGCAGCCAGCGGGCAGCAGCAGCAGCAGCAGCAGTAGCAGCAGCAGCGCAGCAGCAGCAGCAGCAGCAGCAGCAGGCAGCAGCGGCATGGTGCAGCAGCAGTGCAGCAGCAGCAGCAGCAGCAGCAGCAGCAGCAGCAGCAGCAGCAGCAGCAGCAGCAGCAGCAGCAGCAGCAGCAGCAGCAGCAGCAGCAGCAGCAGCAGCAGCAGCAGCAGCAGCAGCAGCAGCAGCAGTAGCAGCAGCAGCAGTAGCATAGCAGCAGCAGCAGCAGCAGCAGCAGCAGCAGCAGCAGCAGCAGCAGCAGCAGCAGCAGCAGCAGCAGCAGCAGCAGCAGCAGCAGCAGCAGCAGCAGCAGCAGCAGCAGCAGCAGCAGCAGCAGCAGCAGCAGCAGCAGCAGCAGCAGTAGTGGCAGTAGCATTGTATTATTGTACACCATGCATCCAATGTAATAGGAGTTAATCCGTCACTTTTATATACTACCATAACTAACGATTTAGGAGAGGGGTAACATTGCTAGCCTTTAGGAGGGGGTAACATTGCTAGCCTTTAGGGGGGGGGTAACATTTGCTACAGCCTTTAGGAGGGGGTAACATTGCTAGCCTTTAGGAGGGGGGTAACATTGCTAGCCTTTAGGAGGGGGGGGTAACATTGCTAGCCTTTAGGAGGGGGGGGTAACATTGCTAGCCTTTAGGAGGGGGTAACATTGCTAGCCTTTAGGGAGGGGTAACATTGCTAGCCTTTAGGGAGGGGGTAACATTTGCTAGCCTTTAGGAGGGGGTAACATTGCTAGCCTTTAGGAGGGGGTAACATTGCTAGCCTTTAGGAGGGGGTAACATTGCTAGCCTTTAGGAGGGGGGTAACATTGCTAGCCTTTAGGATGGGGTAACAATGCTAGCCTTTAGGAGGGGGTAACATTGCTAGCCTTTACGAGGGGTAACATTACTGGCCTTTAGGGGGGTAACATTGTTAGCGTTTAGGAGGTAGGGGGTAACATTGCTAGCCTTTAGAAGAGAGTAATATTGCTGATGTTTTAGGAGGGGGTAACATTGCTAGCCTTTAGGATGGGGTAACAATGCTAGCCTTTCGGAGGGGTAACATTGCTAGCCTTTACGAGGGGTAACATTACTAACCTTTAGGGGGGTAACATTGTTTAGGGGGAGGGGGTAACATTGCTATCCTTTAGGAGGGGGTAATTGCTATCCTTTAGGAGGGTAACATTGTTATCCTTTAGGAGGGGTAACATTGCTATCCTTTAGGAGGGGGTAACATTGCTATCCTTTAGGAGGGGTAACATTGCTAACCCTTAGGAGGGGGTAACATTGACCACTTTGCGGAGGGGCGTAACATTGACCACCTTTTGGAGGGGGTAAAATTGACCACCTTTTGGAGGGGGTAATATTGACCACCTTTTGAGGGAGGCAACATTGACCACCTTTCGGAGGGGATAACATTGCTGGCCTTTCGGAAGGGGGTAACATTGACCACCTTTTGAAAGGGGATAACATTGACCCCCCTTTCGGTGGGGGTAATATTGACCACGTTTTTTGAGGGAGGTAACGTTCCTCGTCATTGCTTTTTTATACCATACATAACTTTCAATGTGCATATTCACATTGGCTTGTCACATAGTATTTTACAGGTTTGAGATTGGTGGACGCTCCAGATAGGTCTTCTCATTTCGTTTTTCCCTCTCTTGTTTATCTTTCATCCTGCTGTTCCGTCATCTTAATTCACCCTGAGATCATTGCCTATGGCGGCCAGGGTAAGTTTCAATTAAAAAACACGTGTTTTACAACCCCCCCCCCCCATCTCCCAAATACACACACACAAACATCGGACGTCAATAACTTTGAACAGTTTGCTGTTTGTAATTTAATTTCAGCCTCTTACATCTGTTGCTCTCTGTGTATTGGTTGTATTTTAGACTGTACACAAATATATGCGTGTGGGTGTGTGTGTGTGTGTGTTTTACAAGGCGAGAGGCTCATGATCATCCATGTGTGACCTGTCAATGGCGATCACGTTAACCAAACATGAATGTATACTTACGTTTCAGTTTTCATCAGTCTGAAAGTAGACTAACAGGCTTCTCTGACCTTCTGAGTCCATTGTCAGCAAGCAATACAATTCTAGATCGTTGTTACGCTTAATATGGTTCATTTTGTGGGGGAGGGGGGTATAGGAGAACGTCTTAGAGTTCATAGTGAACCCGACCGTTCCGTCGCCGTTTTTTTCCCCAGAAACGCTAAATTTTATGCAATGTGAATCGCGTTATGTCTATTGGAGTCGTCACTAATAGACTCAAGGTGGCGTTGAGTGGCGCCGTTTTACACACTAGCGTGAACCAGTGGTGCACCCATGTGTCACCCGTCGTTTCGCTGGTCTTTTTCATTTTAGTATTGCACTAAAATTTAGCTGCTGAACCGTTTCTTACTATCTTCAAACAACTAAACACGACAGAGGTTGATGCTTTGAGAGAAGCTATAAGAAAAAGGCAGGTCCTTTATGATAACGGGGACGCTGATTATTCAAATAAGGTTTTAATTAACCAAAATGGAAGGACGTTGCAGAAGAAGTTGGAACTGATGGTAAGTTGTCTAACAGGAAAAAAGTACTCCGGCTTCTTCATTCGGTACGATAAGGTCTTCTCTATATCATTTATTTACAATTTCATCGACAAGGTGGTGGAACTCGTTGTTTCTCTCCGTTGGTTGATTCTATGAACCCTATATCTTCGCTTACTATAATAACGTCTCTTTTTTAAACAATACAAAACCGTCAATACCTGGGCTGTCAGGTTTTGTCTGACAAAAATCAACGCAACACATCACGACGGCGCTGAAACGGGCAAGGCGGGACGGGTGTAAACGTTTTGTCACCCAGCATGTCGCCGTTCCAATGAAAACCGTTTTGTTTTTTTTTTGCGCACGGGAACGGTGACGGAACGGCGACGGGTTCGCTCTGTTTGAACTCTAACTCTTGGCTTTAGAATAGTCGATGAAGCAACGGTACGATTTTTTCTGTTTTTCAATTGACCTTTGCATGATCATTTTCAGTGTAAAAATCGCGTTGACTGCCCCTTTGACCTTTACGGATCCAAACTGTTCTTTGCCTGTTTCCAGTGTTATGTTATTTTGCATTTTTTTTCATTATAACATGAAGTGAGATCTTTGTTGCCTGACTCATGATACTAATGGTTCGATGTTGATCGCAATCTATTGCTCCTGGGTTTTTTGGTAGAGTGATAAACGCAGACTTTCTAAGCTCGTTTGGTAAAACCCTATTCTCATAGATGATATTGAATATCTTGACTAGAATATCCACTCCAAGGTCTCCTAGGGCATCTATTATTTCGATAGAAATATTATCTTGGCCAACCACTTTTCCTTTTTTCATCTCTGTACAAGCAGCTGCTATCTCTTCTCTTAGTATTGTTTGGCCGCGTACGTCTTCTGTATCTGAATCTATTTGGTTACCATCTCTTTCCTCATCTGAATACAGATTTTCTAGATATTCAGCCCAGTGTTGTGAAACATCTTGGGTGTTCATTATGATGTTTCCCCGGGAGTCTCTTACACATTTTTCTCGTGTAGAGTTTCTTTTTCCTGTCAAGTTTTTTTGATCGACTCATGAAATTCTTTTGCGTTTTCATTCTTTTTGTCTTTCTTTATGTGTTTATCTGCTTGTTTGTATTCAATACTATTCTTTTTCCAACTTGCTTCGTCTATCCATCAATTCTAATATTTCCTGTGTCATCCGTTTGTTTTTTGTTTCATTTTTTTGGGGGGGAATAATATCCTAGATTGGCTCTGTTGGGCATTTGGTTAAATCAGTCAAATATTTTTCTATATTTTCTGTTACTATGATATTTTTGTAAAGTTGTTTCACCTCTTCTTTGTGTTATTCTCTAATCCCATCGTCTTTTCTCAAGAGCTCAATTTGCATCTTTGGTTGTGTCTTGCTTTTGTTTAGGCGTTTTAGTTTTAGTTTGAAAATGCATTTCACTGGTGGATGTTCGCTATTGATATCATCTCAGGTATTGTTTTTGCTGCTTTTACCAAATTTTTAAAGCGTTGTGGAACCAGTACGTAGTCAATTTGATTTTTATATATGTCTCCAGGGCTTTGCCATGTCCATCTCCTTCTGATGTGATCTTTGAACCTTGTATTTGTTATCATGTAGCTTTTTTTCATGCACCAGTCTATTCACATGTCCCCTCTTTCGTTTTGTGTTCCCAAACCATATCCGCCGACGATGTGTTCAACTCTTTCACTGCCCACTTTTGCGTTAAAATCGCCCATTATGATAGTGATTTCTTGTGACTTGCATTGTCTTTTGGCCCTCTCTAAATTATCGTAGAATAGTTCTATATCACTTTCGTCGCTTTCTGCTGTAGGGGCATAATATACTTGTATCACATTCAAATCAAAGGGTTGTCTTTTTAGTTTCACTAATAGAATTCTATTGGAAATTACCAAAAAATCCACAATAGATCGGCTTGTCTGGTTGTCAAACAGTATTCCCACTCCTCTTTCGTGTTTCAATCTTCCTGAGTAGATTATGTCATATCCACCAATCTCAGCTCTTTCAATACCTGTTTACCTCGTTTCTGCAACACCTAGTATTCGTATTTTTAATTTATTTATTTCTTGTATCAGATTTTCGAGTTTTCCTAGTTGGTATAATGTACCAACATTCCATGTGGCTATAGTGAGACTTTCTTTGTGACGTAGTGCTTTTTGTGTTGTATCGTGATTTTGAATTAACGTGTATTTGTTTTGAGAGTGAATGGTGTCTTTGGAAGGGTTAAATTTGACAGTAGTTTTCCGTTGCTTTCAGTCCTTGTTAATACATCTACAGTTATTGTTACACGTACACATTGATCGTTGATATACTTGTTTGTAAAAACATCTAAAAGGGTGGGTGGTGGTCGGTTTCGATGACAATGGGAGAGTGACCGACGGTCCAAGCTGAACATTTATCACCCTCTGCTTTCTCCGTCCACCGCGTCGGCCTCGTGGATTGAATTTTAAAATAGAACCACGTGCATTACTAAATGGCACACTGAACAGAGTTATGGCGATGACAAACAACATGGGTAAAATGGTCGAAGTTTTAAAGATCATTGTAGAAACGTTAAATCTGTTATAAATGTATCTGTTAAAACTCCTCAAAAATGTTTTAAAATGACAACCACTTCTTCACAAGTATCACAATATAAAATCCAAAGGGAATGTTAGAATTATATCCAGTACAAATGAAAAATTTACGAGCTCATCAAACACAGTGCTGCCTGTCATGCGTGCTATACATTCATACTCCCTTAAAATAGTAATACAATCTCTCTCTCTCTCTCTCTCTCTCTCTCTCTCTCTCTCTCTCTCTCTCTCTCTCTCTCTCTCTCTCTCTCTCTCTCTCTCTCTCTCTCTCTCTCTCTCTCTCTCTCTCTCTCTCTCTCTCTCTCTCTCTCTCTCTCTCTCTCTCTCTCTCTCTCTCTCTCTCTCTCTCTCTCTCTCTCTCTCTCTCTCTCTCTCTCTCTCTCTCTCTCTCTCTCTCTCTCCTCTCTCTCTCTCTCTCTCTCTCTCTCTCTCTCTCTCTCTCTCTCTCTCTCTCTCTCTCTCTCTCTCTCTCTCTCTCTCTCTCTCTCTCTCTCTCTCTCTCTCTCTCTCTCTCTCTCTCCGCTCTCCCTCTCCCTCTCTCTCTCTCTCTCTCTCTCTCTCTCTCTCTCTCTCTCTCTCTCTCTCTCTCTCTCTCTCTCTCGCTCTCTCTCTCTCTCTCTCTCTCTCTCTCTCTTTTTTCTCTCTCTCTCTCTCTCTCTCTCTCTCTTCTTTATTCTCTCTCTCTCTCTCTCTCTCTCGCCTCTCTCTCTCTCTCTCTCTCCAATTACTCTCTCTCTCTCTCTCTCTCTCTCTCTCTCCTCTCTCTCTCTCTCTCTCTCTCTCTCTCTCTCTCTCTCTCTCTCTCTCTCTCTCTCTCTCTGATCTCCTCTCTCTCTCCTACCTTCCACTTTCCCCCCGTGTGTGTCAATTGCTGTTACAATCTCCCATCACTTTTTCATCACCTCCTTCTGTCATCTTTGCCTTGTTTATTTTATTTATTTATTCTCGGTATGGAAGATGCTTAACACTATATTATTTTATTCGCAATTACACTGAATGAGATGGATTCCATTCATCGTTATGAGCATGGTCTTAAAGCTAATCCAATATCCACCTGTACTTGCACATACCCACAGCGAAACTAGCACGAGGATATCTGAAGGGTAGGTCGAAAATGAAAATGATAATGGACCGTGTAAATTCCAGTGATACCCACCTCCCCTCCCCCACCTCTCCCTTCCATCGCCGGCCTTTTCCACTTCTACCCGCAAGGGAGACTGGCAAGTTCAGAGGCAATGTGTTGACCAGCAAGTCCAGAGGCAATGTGTTGACCAGCAAGTCCAGAGGCAATGTGTTGACCTCTCAATCAAATAATAGGTGGATTTGAGCCCCGCCAACGGTTGAAACATTTAATTTTCTCGGGCTTTTCGAGTAAAATCTATTCCCCTCTGGTCCAGGTAAGTGGATCGACACCTAGTCCCATCGGAGACGGACGATAAAAAGCAGGTCCCTTGTGCAGTGAAGACCACAACACTCTGTGCACGTTAAAGATCCATTTGCTATTGAGAGGACAGTCCGGGCAAAATTTAAAATCCTATAAAAAACAACAACCCGAGATCACCTTAGTTGTGGGTATGGGTAAATCAAGTCAAATTTTAAAAATAAAACCTCTCGTACTTCCTTCCTTTCACTCTGTGTGATATTACAGTGTTCTCATGTAATTCCCAAAAGTGAGTAGTTGGCGGGTGTTACTGGTAGGTCTTACTTCCTTCCTTTCACTCTGTGTGATATTACAGTGTTCTCATGTAATTCCCAAAAGTGAGTAGTTGGCGGATGTTACTGGTAGGTCTTACTTACTTCCTTTCACTCTGTGTGATATTACAGTGTTCTCATGTAATTCCCAAAGGGAGTAGTTGGCGGGTGTTACTGGTAGGTCTTACTTCCTTCCTTTCACTCTGTGTGATATTACAGTGTTCTCATGTAATTCCCAAAAAGTGAGTAGTTGGCGGGTGTTACTGGTAGGTCTTACTTCCTTCCTTTCACTCTGTGTGATATTACAGTGTTCTCATGTAATTCCCAAAAGTGGGTAGTTGGCGGGATGTTACTGGTAGGTCTTACTTCCTTCCTTTCACTCTGTGTGATATTACAGTGTTCTCATGTAATTCCCAAAAGTGAGTAGTTGGCGGATGTTACTGGTAGGTCTTACTTACTTCCTTTCACTCTGTGTGATATTACAGTGTTCTCATGTAATTCCCAAAAGGGAGTAGTTGGCGGGTGTTACTGGTAGGTCTTACTTCCTTCCTTTCACTCTGTGTGATATTACAGTGTTCTCATGTAATTCCCAAAAGTGGGTAGTTGGTGGGTGTTACTGGTAGGTCTTACTTCCTTCCTTTCACTCTGTGTGATATTACAGTGTTCTCATGTAATTCCCAAAAAAGTGGGTAGTTTTTTTAAGTGTTACTGGTAGGTCTTATTTCCTTTCCTTTCACTCTGTGTGAAATTACAGCATCTCATGAATTCCCAAAAGTGGAGTAGTTGGGGGTGTTACTGGTAGGTCTTACTTCCTTCCATAAAGCCTACAACAGTTTCAGATGCAAATGAAAGTCCTGTTATACATCGTGTCGTTGTCGTGTCCTTTTGCTGTGTAGGTGTAACTGTCAACGTAACCAAAGTGTCAATTACACGACGTTTCATGTAATAACCAAAATGTGAGTTGTTGATTCAGGCCTTACGCTTAGATCTTTCTTCCTTCCTGTCTGCTAACTAGATAATATGGTGTTCTCAAACGTTTCTCAGTGGTCTAGTTGGTAAGGTCAAAATCGGTGCGTCTTATTTAACGACAGAGAAACCCTGTGTGATATTACAGTGTTCTAACTTAATTCCCAAAAGAAATTAAGCAGTTCCTCGCCCGCCCGAGGTCTTACTTCCCGCGCTTTCACTCTTCCTCAATTACAGTGTTCTCCATTATTTTTTTTAGACAGAGTAGGTCACAATGGATTAATGATGATATTGGATAGGTCTTATTCCTTCCTTTCACTCTTGAATGGATCAAATTGTGTTCTTTTCGAACAAACACAAAAGGTAATAGTAATAGCTGAAGTTGTTAACTCTAGTCGCAAATCCACTGCTTTGATCTTTCCATAAGGAAACATTCTCCTAGGTCCCTTTATTCCTTTACATCAATGATCTGACCTAAACCTCTCCCAGGGGCGGGGGGATGGGGGGGGGGGGAAATTGCAAACTAAAAAACAGTTTTGCAAACTGACGATAGTGTCGTGTGTCGTGTCCTTTGCTGTGTGTAAGTGAACTGTCAACGTAACCAAAGTGTCACCAAACACGACGTTTGCAAGGCCGGATAACAAAATGTCAAATGGATTCAGGCCTTAGCTTAAATGTCAGGTACTCTGTCTGCTAAACTAGATAATATGGTCTTTTAAACGTTTCTCAGTGGTCTCCAGACTCAAAATCATGCCAATTTAAAAACAAAAGAAACCCAATAGACCAAAATACCTAGGACAAGAAATTAAGCAGCCTCCTCCTAAAACTCAGCTCCCCCTCCCGCGCCCTCCCTCTTCCTCAAATACAGATTTCTCCACATTTTTTTAAAAACAGAAGTAGGTCACAATGGATTAAAAACAGGATTAAACAATCCCTTTAAAAACAGAATTAAACATTCTTTAAAAAACAGTATTAAACAAAAGGTAATAGTAATAGCTTCACACTGCTTTGAAAAAACATTCTCCTAGGTCCCTTTATTCTTCTCAGCTAAAACAAGATCTTAAAACCTCTCCCAGGTTGCAAACTAAAACGAATTAAATACTTCACTTTATAGAAAAATAAATAAACACATCCCTTTACAAAACAGACCTAAACACATCCCTGCAAAAACAGAACAAATTGACAAAAACACATAAATTTAAAAACAGAATGTAAACAAAAGAAAAAAAGTACAAAAAAGTTAAAGTAGTCAACTCAAATGTAGATCTAAGCCAAAAACGATGACGATACGAATAGTGCAAATTACCTAGGACAATAATTTGCAATGGAAATAAAATTGGCGTATACCGTACTGAAGACTTTATTATGATGGTCTTAATAACAATCAAAACATTTAAGAGAAGCGTAATTAAACACCTCTTTAAAGTAAGTATTAAACACATCCCTTTAAAAAGTCAAATTCAACCTCTTTAAAAAACAGATTAGAATGGCACAATGCAAAGTCATATTAAACACTTAACTTTGACGCTAGATTAAATTCACTTTAAAGTCATGTTAAACACTTAACTTTAAACGCTAGGATTAAACACATCCCTTTAAATGCAAATTAAACACATCCCTTTAAAAACAGAATTAAACACATCCCTTTAAAAACAGAATTCAACCTCTTTAAAACGCAGGATTAGAAACACAGCACCTCCAAATGTCAATCTAAGCTGATACCGATAGGATTAGAATTTAACCCATTATAAAATTTACGCCGCTAAATGTAAAATTGGCGTATACAACATATTTAATTTTCATTATGACGTCTTAATAACAATCAAAACATACAAGAGAAGCGTAATAAAAGCATACCTGTAAGTAATTCGTAATTCTCACTTCCAAGTAAAGTCAAGTTCAACCCTTTAAACGGACGCGCACAATGCAAAGTCATGTTCAACCCTTTAACGTGACGCTAATTGGCACAATGCAAAGTCATGTTCAACCCTTTAACCTGACGCTAGGATTAGAATGGCACAATGCAAAGTCATGTTCAACCCTTTAACGTGTCTAGGTTAGAATGGCACAATGCAAAGTCATGTTCAACCCTTTAACGTGACGCTAGGATTAGAATGGCACAATGCAAAGTCATGTTCAACCCTTTAACCTGACGCT